>JAVQJL010083240.1:0-40375 GCA_036024295.1 Nannoperca obscura
GTCTTGACTCTATTTTCTATTCATTTCACAACGTATGGTGGTGAATAAGTGTGACTTTTCATGGAAAACACAAAATTGTTTGGGTGACCCCAAACTTTTGAACGGTAGTGTATGTGTCAGCCAAACCTCCCTACTGTAGCTTGTCTGGCCACATCTCCAGTTATAGCTCAATAAACTGTGCTGTGGTCTTACTGTACATGAAGCCACAGCCCTGTATGCTCATAACACTCTGTATGCACACACACACACACACACACACACACACACACACAGTCCTTTTATGTTCATCTATTTGCACACATACAGTACCAGTCAAAAGTTTGGACACACTTTCCAATTCACTGTATGCTCACACACAAATGCACATCAATGGAAACCCATTAACACACGGACAAATACAAACCCACCATAGAGAGGTTTGTCAATGGGACTGTTCTTTAAAGAGGTGCAGCCATGACAGTTATGACTCTCAGGCCTCTTAGCGTGGTTTGTTTTTCTTCAGTCAGTGTCGTCTTTATGCCTGTGTCTATCTCTCCACCCAACTTCCCATTCATGCCCGAGGCTTGGTTTTCCTCCCAGTGGCCCTCCAGGTTCATTTCAGAGAGTGATGCCAGCTTGCCAGGTTAGACAAAAATAAACAGTCAGGCCCTCCAAGTTAAACAGCTACCTTGTCATACCATCTGAAAGCCCCTCTGCTTCCTCCTGGCCGCCCACAGCTCAAAGAATGTGTCTTCAGTTCTCGGAGGAATGGCACAGTCTGCACACACAGCCCAACGAACACAACTGAACATACAGATGTCATTTTCACACACAAACACAGGCGTGGAAGGTGTAACTCAGTGCACAAAGGAGACGCACACACACACACACACACACACACAGGCAAGGTCTCGCTGCGGTGATTTAGTCCTGAATACACTGCAGCTATTGTTCGGAGGCTTTGTGGTTCCCAAAGAGAGCGGTGAAGTGGTCGCGCAAAGAGAAGGGGGTGGGGGGGTGCAGTGTATTCATTTCTACACACCACTGAAACTACACTCATTCTCCTAACTGCTGCCACATGGTGAAGTCTTCTAATGGCATACAGTACTGCACAAGCTGCCCCGCCACACCACACACACACGTTTGGACATCATCGTATAAAATGTTCATAGAGAGCAGTTTCTCCCTCTGGCAGGTTTCCACAGGTTTTAAATGTTAAGGGAGGATTTAGGTAAAGCCTACACTCTAAGCCATTCAACATTATAGAGTGAGTCAAGTGGTGAACTCCCCATGAAGTCAAGAAAAGCAATACTCACATATTATATCATTATTTTTCCTGTCAAAACCTCTCCAAGTGTCCAACATGGAAATGGTTCATTCTTACAGGAACATGAACGTCCTCCGCATTGAATGAATTTGGTCTTCAGGGTTACTAAAAACATAAATGTCAATAGCAAATGTCATTTAAGTCTTGCCATTTGTTTTCAGCATTGCGTGTTGGTTTGGTTGAGGTAAACTTTGCAATGAAACTGGTTAAGGGGTCACTTGAATAGTGAGGAAAGATTCTCTGGGGTCTATGAATGTAAATGCCACAGTTCAAGACAATCTGAGACACAAGGACAAGATTTTCTATATTGACTAAAGTGGGTAGTGAAAGTAAACAAGCTGTTAAAACCATTACAGCAGAGGCATCTCACTTGTACACCTGCACAATGATGGATTTTTCTTTTTAATAGCTTTTGCCAAGAAATCAGTCAGTAAAGTGGCACTAAAATAATAACGTATGTAATGTAATAATAAAAAATCCTAATAACTTCAACCTTTACAATTTTATCTTTGAGATCATTATTAAATTATGTATTTCATCAATGCAAACTATTCTGGACTGCAGGTGTGTTGACTTATAATCAGAAGCTAGCAAGTAATGCTGGCTAGCTTTACAGCACTTAAACATCCAGACAGGTTGGACAAGCTTATTTTCTTCTCAAAGCCTGTGTCCGCGAACGTTTTGAGACTGAATAACATCTACATTAACAAAAGCTACTGTCGTCTGCTGGAGGGGGCGACTGCTGACAGGAAAGAATCTGTTCTTTCACTGTAAGTGAGAAGGAGTTCAGATTGACTGACTGACTCATTGAGTGCCGCCAGAGAGCACAACACATAAATCAACCAGGAGATTTGTCTTTATAAGCATCTACAGATCCTTCTTATTGCCTGGTTCATTCTTTCCTGTCAGTATAAGAAATGACTTAATGGTTAGCTGGTTGTAGTGCCATTTAGAATCCTCTGCACGTCATCTTCTCTCTGCAGTCCTAACATCAGCTTAACAGACTACATGTTCTCATGGAACTGAGTGGTTGCTATGTAGTTAAACTACCAGGGGAAAGTTTTGTAGTGGGATTTTTGGTATTGTTTCACAACTATCATCTTCCATAAATTAAATTGTGATTAAAACTCTTTTTGAAAAAGTGTCCAATTTGTGTTTGTTTGGACTGTGGGAAGTTATTTTGTTTGACTCTCCTCTCCAAGATGAGAGGTTCTGCTTTGATTGGAAATTAAAAGCATGATTTGTGTTCCTGGAAGGTCCAGATATTTAGTTTTGGTTTAACAAAACAGCATTTTTATTAAATGTGCAGAGACAAAGCCCTCTTTCTTTGCTGCATTTCATAAAGACACTGGAAAGTCACATTAGAGCCTTTAATCTCTTTCCTCTTTTCTTTAGGTAACATAGCTTTTTAAATGCTTTTTCACTCAAATTAATATGTGGGTGGTATTTCCTGGCTCAAACCCTGGTTATGAGTGGGAGTGATGACAGTGATAACACTAAATGGTACATATTTCCCTTTACTTCAGATGACAGTATTCAGTATTAGAACCATATTCTCATTGGTTCTGCTTATTTATAGCAGTTTTGTTATGGATAAAGAGAAAAAGAGCGCCTACCCAAGAATCTCAGTAATTTAACTACATCGTTGGGTTTTTCTCCTGGTTCACTATAATGGTATTGTATATGGGTCAACAATGTACTTTTCACCCATAGTTCTAAACTAAACCACAAAAACACAGAGGACAAAGAGACTAGCTAATAAGAATTTAGCTTGCGTGCCAATTAGAGTCTGGAGTTTCAGGTTATTTGAGGCAGTGAGGAGCAGTAAAATTGACTCAGAGGGCGATCTGAGTCACAGCTTTTATGTGATGAATGCTGGCAAACTGAGAGATCTGAGAGTCTTTATTTACTCTTATCTAGATAGTCAGTGGTGACTGGGATGAACTGTGTGTCAAATGTTTTAATTGCATGTCAAAAAACTCTTTGTGACATTTCTGCAAATGAAACACAAAAACAAGCTGAGGTTTCAGATGTGTAAGTGTTGCTTTCATCATTGTTAGAAGCAAAATAAATATGTGTACCAACATTTTGATTCCTCCTGTAAACACACGGATGCTATCTGTCTAGAAAAGTGCACACCATGTGCTATTGTAAAATCAGATCAAAAATGGTGTACCAGTAGGAGGCAATATGGCTAGTTTGATATACCTAACCACATTTAGCACAAACTTTCCAAGGGATGCTATGACAATTTGATATTATGACATTACGCTTATTTGCTTCCATGCTGAGAATTGTGAGAGATTGATACCACCCTCATGTCTGTAAGCTAAATATAAAGCTATAGCAAGTGGCTGGGTAGCTTAGTGAATTAGCACACTTCACTTTACACTTTCAAAATAAAACAAATGAGAAAGTGAGCTTTATGTGTTCCGGAAGATTTTTTACCAAGGCAATCTGTTTCCAGTTTTTGTCTAAGCTAAGCTAACAGGCTGCTGGTTGTAGTTTCATATTCGTTGTACAGAACTGACAGCAGTATCCATCTTTCTAATCTACCGCTTGGCAGGAAAGTTCAAACTTACTCAATTACTCAACCTCACAATCTGCCAAAGAATACAGAAACATTCATGGCGTTGTTTTGTTAAGTAACAATCTGGAGTGTGAAAGTTCTTGACCTTGGAAACAGTAGTTTGGGATAAAAATGAAAAAGAAGTAAACTTAAGGTCCACTTACTAGCTTTTTCTGGAGTTCCCCGTCTTCATCAGCTGATGCTCATGGCGGTGGGTCAGCTGTCATGTGACCTACTGTAAGTATGGAACGTGATAATAGACCCCTTGTTTTTGTTGGTCCTAAAGTCATGGGATATGTTGCTGATTCTACAGCCCATCAACCAATACCAGTACAAGTACTCAGATGTATTAATCCAGAATTATTCTGCAAGGATTTATGCAAAAGAAAAACATAATGTATGAGAGAATAAATGATACTGTACATATGTAATGAATGGATTGCAATGAAATGAATGCAATTTGATTTGGAATTTATGAATGCTGTGGTCTTTGTTGTTCATATGGTGTTGATGTTGCATGTTGATAAACTCCTTCTGTCTGCACCATCTTTCAGCTTGGTTGCACCATTCACATGCGCTTCACAACACAATCGCTGCACTTCGACTCAAACCGTGCTTTGGGTTGGAGACAACAAGCCAAGAGAGCAGGAGAGTGGCATTAATCAGACACAGATGACCCGGCTTACCTCATATGATAAATGCACCCAAGAAGGAAAAAAAGAAAAAAAAGGTTGACATTTGAAAGTCCGAAGTGAAGTGTGAAGACGGTTGGTACAAGCAGGTAAAGCCTTAGAGGGTTAGATCAAAGCTAACATCCTCACATTAAGGGTTGCCAGGTCTTTCTCCATCACCAGTTTTTCATATCGCATCCTTCCTGATTCCCTATTTCTTTTACAGTCAGTTCAAAGAGACCATGGTGCACAGCAGGAGAGGACATGCCTTGAGGTAATAGGACGGTGTGCCAGGGGTGGAGAGATGTAGAACTTATCAGCTGATCCCAGGGGTTGTACAGTACACTTGGTGTGGAGGAAAAAGGGGGATGCGGCAGGACAGATATAGAACAAGGTTAAAGGAGGGCATGTTGTGAATGCTCTCAGGCTGTTCTCTCCCCTCCTCCAATGTTTAACCTCATTCTTTCTCTCAGGTTCCGTCAGGCCTCATTGCCCGTACATGCCGAAGCAAGGAGAGTGATTCATGGCCTCGAAAGAAAACTTGTGAATTTTTGCAAAAGATATCAGTGTTTAGACAGGGTGAGCCTTGCGTCGCCTTCATACTACTATCAAACTCTCAAACCTCCCACCTGGATCCTTTACTGCTCACTCTGCTTCACAGTGTGAGATCGACTCACTCTAAAAACCTAACTGCAATGTCACACCAACATTGACACAAGCTGCTTTTAACAGCAATTTAACAATGAAATTAAATGTCACAGTGTGTGAATGTTGAAGTACGTTTGTCTCTGTTTTCTGAATTGATTATCATGGCAGTGACTACTAATGAACCTTTGTTAAAGTTTAATTAAAGTTACATCTGATAACTGCGACCTTGAACATGAGGTTAGATGAAAGTTGTGTTCTGTTTGTGATCTAAATGTCAGAACAGTAGCATATTCCACATAGGCTACATACCACGTCATCCGTCTATCTCCTATTCACCTTAAAATGTTGATATGGCTAATGCGTTAGCAAACAGTATTCTATTTCCACATCCAGCAGACACAAAGCAACATTAGCATTCATTTGAAGACGTGTTTCTGGCCACTGGATGAATGTAAGTCCAATATTCACTCGATTTTTAGCTCTGCTTCAGTCTTCAGCAACTCCCGAGAAAAATATCGGACTCTTTAGCTGCTAAATGCTAAACTATGTTCAGCAGTTAGTCGCTAACATCTGTTGCTGGGTAGCTAACAGCGGTCTTATCAGAGGTTTTGCGCTAAACGCAGCTGCTGTGCACAGGCTCCTGTTGTGCTCACCATGTGCTAAAATGCAAAAATCTTCAGATTCAGGTGTCATAGCCAATAAAATGCATCTCCTTCAGCTCCAGTCACAATTCAATCTGCTACTTTGTCTCAGTAGCACGAAAGGTCCACTGGTGGGGAAAGGGAGTGTGCTTCACAGTCAAGGATTGAGGACATCCTACACATTGCAAGTGTTTATCAAATACCAACTGCTTCTTTCTGCACTGAAAATACAAGCGCATTATGCTGGAGGGAGAGACCCAGAAACATCAACAACAGCCAGAGAGCTGTGCTTCTTATGTAAGCTGAATCAAATTGATCCTATGGGGATCGACTTGTTGGGCTTGAGCTGCAGTGACATGGAGAAAATCCAGGCATAATAATAATCACCTGCAGAGGGCAAGTCATTGCTGTAGACCTTGTTAATGAATATAACTGATTGTACCTGATTGAAGGTATCAAACCCTCTGTGATATCATCTGATCTTTTGCCCAGGATCTTTAGTTTTCCAGTGATTACAGACAGTAGGCTAGTAACTGTAACAACTTCATCTTCACTCACCAGAGGTCATCAAAAAAAGATCTGCAATATTTTCATGAACCATACCCTAAACATACTGACAGGGTAGCACATGTTAATGAAAATGCACAGATACTATTATATGTGGGCAATAACACAAAGTATAGCTCCGATCTGGTGCCAAGTAAAACCGGGGCCACAATCATTGATATTGATGCTGCAACACATTGCCGTGTACCTTCCTGGAGAGCTATTTATCATGATTTATGAGGTCCATTGTTAATAAGGTACTGAATAAGAAAACTGAATAGACTTCTGATTATTTTTAACAATACCACACGATGATTAGGCAGACGTTAGGTGAGATGCAAAGAATGCAGCTGGAAAGAGGGTATTCATGTGCCCAGAATGTGGTCCAACATGAGACAGATCCTTTGTGGACAGTCCTGGTGCTCAACTTTGGAGCTGATTGATTAGTCGATTGACAGAAAACTCATTGCCTGCTTTTTTAAATTCACTTTAATTCATTTTCCAAGCAAAAATATTGTTTGGTTACAGACTGTTGGTCTAAACAAGAAATTTGAAGATGTCACCTTGGGGTCTTGGAAACGGTGAAAGACATTGTTTTGTTATTATTTATCTATCTGTCTGTCTGTCTGTCTATCTGTCTATCTATCTGTCTGTCTGTTTGTCTATCTGTCTGTCTGTCTATCTGTCTGTCTGCCTATCTATCTGTCTGTCTATCTATCTATCAGTCTATCTATCTGTCCGTCTGTCTGTCTGTCTATCTGTCTGCCTGCCTGCCTGTCTGTCTGTCTGTCTGTCTGCCTGCCTGCCTGTCTGTCTGTCTGTCTGTCTGCCTGCCTGTAGTTGTAAATCAGACAGCTGTGAGGTGGAGGACAGCAGAACAGGGAGGAAAAAAAGAAAGAAAATCATGACAATATGTTTGAAGCTGTCAGAGATGGAGGTGAGTCGGGTGGAGGAGGGGTGGGACCTCCAAGGCTTTGGAGCCAATTCGAGGACCTTGTGATGCAAAACCAGTCCTCAGCAACAGACAGTTCCCATGGCAACGGCGAGCTGCCAAAGTTCCTTGTTGACAAATGACAGCTCCCCTCTCCTCAGCACTCGCCCGGCGATGTGTGTGTGTGTGAGTGTGTGTGTGTGTGTGTTATTTGGCAAGTCCCTATCTTTGCCTTAGGCACAGGGGAAAAAGAGGTGAAGGGACAGAGAGAGTGAGAGAGAGAGAGGATTGTGTTATGTATGCAGACATGCATTCGGTATTCTCTTTCTTGAACACACACACACACACACACACACACACACAGTAGTCGCTAAAATGGCCAACATGCTTGGCTTCTGTCTGATTTACCAAACTACATGTTCTTAATGTTAGAGCTTTATAACTATTAATTATGTAAGATTGTAAAGCATATTTCTACACTAAATAACGGTAATAGTAACTAGTAACTACTGCTTAGTACAATGATTCCTGACTGAGTACGGGTACCTCTGCAGTATTTCTGCAGTGGCTGCGCGTTTGTGGAAAGATTGTGGAGTAGTTCAACTAAATTGATGAATTACAAATTATGATTTAATAAAAAAAATCTGCTATACCACCTGAACACGTTGTTGCAACTGAGTCCTGTGAAAACTAGTGAGCAGTAATACATCCATCGTCAGAACGGTTAAAACAATAATGGTTGAATAGTGAAACTGATGGAATGGATGATTTAAATAATGAAGGAAAAGTTCACATAGATAAAAAGGTGGTAGTATGAATGCAACATTGACAATAACAATTTTGCCTTTCATATAATAACAGAACAAACTTCCATTTGAAACATGATGGGTGGTGTTGCTTTTAGGAAAATACAATTTTTTTTGCAATAGTATTTAAAACAACACTCAGTCCAATAATAGAAGTGCGGTGAGACAGTGATACTGAGGAATGTGAGCAGAGGACGATGTGGGCAGGCTGAGCGGCAGGATATACACACCCCTGTGGCAGAAGTGTCGTGAAAAGATGATCTTCCATCCTCACCTCGCAACAGAGCTGTCAAGATGTTCAGACCCGTGATTTAACCCCCGCCCCCCCCACACACACACTTCCCACTGCTATATCCTACACACGCGCATCCATACACACTCTCTACAGGTCTGTACTACAATGGCGTAGCTGCTTTCAAGCGATCCGGAGCAATGTCATACAAAACCTGTACAGTATTAGAAATAATCCAGTAATTAGGGCGCACATAGTGAGCTCTAATACTGGATCAAAGGAACATTTAAAGCCCGGTAATGCCAGTGGATGACAGTTCTGTCGAAGCACACGCAGCATTATACCAGTGCAGAGTATCTTTAACTGTCACAATAACTATGGGATACAGGTAGCAGGGTGTGTGTGTGTGTTTCATGCTACAAGTGAGTATTGCGGGGACAATAGATGTGACAGGGAGTGCAGGGAGGAGTGTGGAGGTGACTGCTCCGAGCGCAATGTCAAAAAGATTAACAAGAACTGAGCGGCGAAGTGACACCTGAGAGACATTTGGCGAGTGCAATAAGCTGCGGTGCTGCACTCCACTGAGCAGCAGGCAGGATGGCAAGCAAGACAATAAGCAGGAACACACACACACACGTCACTGGACTGCGGACTGAAAGCTTGTAATGTAAAGGAATAAAGGAGGAAGCCAGATTTGTTTTCCAACATTTTTTTTTACTTATCTTTACACTTGTCACAGAACATCACATACAATCATCAGAGCAGTGTTGCTCTCTTGTTTTTAATTACAGACAATGCAGTTACATGTTCTTGCCTCAGAAACAAATATTGCTTTGTCAAGTTTTTTCTTCCTTAAAAAATACCACTGATAATCATTTAGGAAATAATATAGGCTGGTACTCAACTTGTCCAGTTGTAGACGTGTCACTGATGCCAAAACAGTCGTAGGGATGCAAACTGTTATTTTGATGATTACTTACATAAGGAAAAAAAAGATAGAGCACGTGGCCAGGCAGGAATAATTCCAACTAACAAACCAACTGACACCATCCACTTCTCGTACCGTAACGTTCGTCACAGAAGAGAAAACACTGCTGACTTATCTCCGTTTTTTAACTTTGGTTCGGGTTTGTCATCAATGTGGGGACTCTAATCTTCAGAGGGGCCAAACGAGACACAGCAACAAACAAGGAACCACTGATCATGTCCTTCGATTAGAACTGGTTCTGTACTCTACCTTTCCATGACCAGGACCTAGTCCAGGAAATCCTCAGAGGTGTGGCATATCTCAAGGGACAATGTGTCGTATAGAAATATGACACTTTGAGGTTTTACTATTTCTTGTCGCCTAGCAACCAGTGGAGACACCAGGAAGTTAGCCCTGGTAAAACCACAGACGTAGCGTGTTAATTAGTGAGCTTCAGAGGTGAGATCTCTTGGATGTTTCTAGATTAAAAGGATTTTAAACCTCATCACTGAACAGACCAACCGAACCACAGCAACACACCCCGGTTGAATCAAACTAATGACACACTCAGCTGTTCACGTTGGCTTTGAGTTTGGGCATTGTCAAGACAGGTACTTCTAGAAAACATGCATTTTGAAGTCAAAACAAACAGAACACATTTTGGGTGTGGAAATATAGTTTTGCTTTGAAATTTCATAGACATTTGAAAGAATCCCAGCACTTAACGACACGCCTGTGTCCTGTTTTAGTCAAACGCAGTCACATGGAATGCAAGATATCTACTTAGTAACAAGAACAAGTACATTAACACACAATATACACGTGTCTATAAAAACACTAAGGCACTTGAAATTGCGATTTAACATTTCCAATGTTTATGATTGTTGTCTCTTAAAATGATGTGAGGAATACAGTGTGCCGCCACCGCAGCACAGTCGCTAGCCATTGCCTGAGACAGCGTCAAAATCCACTGGCACACGTAATGACACGTGACCCATGTTTAATCAAACAAAATAACAGCTTCAAATCAAGTTTTTAAAATGCTACATCATATCTTGCAAACACACACACACACACACATATACGCACAGAAGCACACACTCCCGAATCCACCAACCTTCATTTCATAGGCTTGTTTAGGGTCCTGAAACGAGACCGTTGCACCGATATAAAGCCCCTTTGAGACCTTTAGTTTTGTGCTGTGGGGCTTGGAAATGGGTCTGCAGACAGTGCAATAGCAAGCTTCACCTCACCTCCTGGGATTTAAGATCCTACCATATGTGACCTTAGCCTTTATAAATGTTTTCTCAGCTCCAACAGTGGCCACGGACTGTCTATATTTTTTCATCTGAGCATTACACAGAGTTAAATGGAGTTTGTCTTGTGCCTCCCTGGAGTATTTCAGACCATTAGCTGACAAAATAAAGCTGAAATTACTATAGTGTAGGTAGCTCACACCTTCATCTGCTATGAGGAGAAATAATCTTCAACTGATGACAGTTGTCGTCAGCATGAAATTACACAATATAAGTCATTTCTATTGTCTATGAGCCCTGCGGTGCCAAAAGCTCACCTTGTGGAGCTCCCTTTCTGTGTCAGAAGAGTTCCACTGACAAGGTCTCACAACCTGCTGCTCTTCCTCCTCCTCCTCTTCCTCCTGCTCTCCCCCCTCCTCCTCTTCTACCCTATCTGGCATGCAGCTGTCCCCCTCTGTCCTTGTGTGTGCGTGACCCAGCAAGGTCCTAGTCCTACTTTTCTGGCTTGACTTGTCCTTAACAACATCAAGGGAAGGCCCAGCTTGTCTTCTTTCATCATCTTCTTCCTCCTCGTCCTCCTCCTCCCTCTCTTCTTCTTCTTCTTCTTCTTCATTTTCCTCCTCCTCCTCCTCCTCCTCCTCAACATCTTCATCCTCATCATCATGCTCTTCTAAGGCCACCGTCAGCCCTAACTTACTATGGCTCGCTAGCTGAAAAAAGGAGGAGTGTGGTGTGGACGGGCAGGCTGAGAGTGCTGCATCATACATGGAGAAGGGAAGGTGGAGGTAGTGTCCTGCAGCGGCTGCCGCAGCGTAGATGCAGCAGCATGTCTGGGTACAGTCTGGGCGTAGATCCCCCTGTCCTCCACGGACCATTCGGAAGCGTTTACGCAAGGGTGGTCCGGCTTGGGGCGCTAAGCAGATCCGGGCGGGGACTGCTCCGTGGAGGGCCTGGTGAGCGGGGTTAGCGCTTGGTGACGGGACGCAGGGGCCACTGGTAAATGCTGGGTTGGGTGGGAAGCACCAGTCGGTGCTCTGGAGCAGGATCTCAGCTCGCAGGCGCCGAAGGAGGTTATTAACCAGGACTGAGCGTCGGAGGAAGGCCTCTGGGTCATCAATGAATCGCATCTTCTCCAGGGAGAGGCGCAGCACGTGGGCGCGCTCCTCCAGAACTGGTGCAACCTGAAGGACATCATCCCATTTAATTAAAAAGCCAGAGCGCCACATTTAGTAAGCTTGACATCTTTGTAAGATATTAATGTACAACAAGCTCTATCACTAGGTGATGAAAGATGATGATGTTCTACAATCATTTTAGTTAAGAGTTAATTGCTTTAGGATTCACTGTGCAGATTCACAATGTGACAATCTTACGGTCTGGCAGTACGTCCTGAAACTGAAGGGAGGCTCATCATCATCATCCACAAACTTCCTCTTGAAGTATGCGATCCTTGATACTGAAACGTGCTCAGGAACTCGCCTGGAGGGGGGTTCTGCAGACAGAGAAAACAACAGCGTAAACCAACCGTCACCTACAACTTGGACATAAGAGAAAGAGGTTTATTTAATTGTCGTATCCCTGTGTATTCTACTTGGATATCAGCCATCACACATTTCTGATGCATGAATAAAACAAGCCCTTTAGTTAAGGATAAAACTTTGCCAAGAAAACTAAGGGTAAGACAGACAGACTGCTGGATGGCTCGGACAGATGGGTCTAACTGTCAGGCCTCAAAACTATCAGAATGAACACGTGCTAGGTGTCTGTACCTTGTGTAAATTGCTCTTCAGAGCTGCGTGGCAGGGCAGGGTTGGACAGACAGGTCTTAGTGCAATGCCCCGACTCCCATATGGGCTGGTATGTGGAGAGAGGAGGGTCTCCCTCTGGGTCCAGGAAGGGATTCATGGACAAAACTAGGGTCATCTCTCTCTCCGATTCAGGTCTGGAAAAACAGAAGGAAATCAGTAAACCTCTATAATATTCTAAACCACGTTCAAACAGTTTTCAGACATTAGTTTATTCAATAATGTAAAATAATTATAAAATATTAATATCTGAGTTTGCACTACTTATGCACATTAACACACGTTATCTCCATAAATCTCACAAGCATTCTGCATATGCTTTCCTAATGATGTGGTGAATGTTAACAAGATGTTTATCTATGATACGTTGGTGTTGTGTGGAGGAGTAACCAGCTTCTGTGCAAGCTGCATGACAAATCTCAATGACAATAATTGTGAGCACTAAAAATTGGCAGTTGGCTGGCGACTCTGATATGCGTGGTAGTGTAACAAGTGGAACACAGATGGAGAGATGGCACCCACTCACACCATGAATTCCCTATTGATTAGTTGGTGGGAGAGTTAGCGAGATGTTTGACACCGAGATGGATCCCACACATCGAACAGCACTGGGAAACTGTGCAAGCAGCAAGATAGTCTAGAAAGCAAAGGGGATGTGCTCAGTGCCAGTGGGTCCAGTGCATAAAGCAAACAACTTGACGAGAGGTATCAAACAGGCACAGTGCTGATTTGTGTCCAAATAACACCCTAAGTTTTAAATGAAAGTGATGCAGATAAGAAGAAACGCAAGGCCGGCAAATTACTTGGCAGCTAGTAGGACAAACCTGCCAACAGAGCTTCTTTCAATCTGAAAACAGAGGCCTACTGTGAGGACGCTGAGAGCCTAAGTCTGAATCTGAGGAGAGAAACTGTATCGTCCTTTTGATCACAGTGAACGGATGTCACTTGATTCGCTGCTGATACCTCTCCTTCATGCAGAATGCAAAGCCAGCTGCTTCGGACGTCCTTGTCTCCACCCTCCCTCCTAAAAGCTTCTCCTGCGCCTCCTCTACCTGCCCACACGAACAGATATCATCGCCCACAACACATCTTGACAGACCAAACTGAGGCGACACCCTCTCAGCCTCAGCCCTGTTGGGTAGCTGATTAAAATGTCCGCTCCAATAAGCTCCCTGCGTTGCCTGGATGAAGAGTTTTATGTCTGTGTGCTGCTTTTCTAGTGTTTAAACTGACTAATCAGGCACACCTACAGCCACTGAAACATCCCCTCAGGCAGAGCTGCAAACCTATCTAGCCAGCGCCAGGGAGTAATGGATTACAGAGAACAGCATTACATTTGATATTTGTTAAGGGTTCAGTGGACATGTTTTAATATCAACAGTCAACTACCACAATGTCTGTATCACTGCACATGCTGCTCCAATCCATCTGTCGGTGTTATGCTCCGTCTTATCCTCGCTCATGAACAAGACCCCCACGTGAATTGTCACTTTATCGTCAGGTTTGCACGTCCTCGTGACGGTACAGAGTGGTTCAAGATTCCACACCCAGGAGTTGTCCCTGTATGTGTTACATTACAATATTGATATTTATAGAGTATATTGTGATAAGCTTTGAGCTAAATGCAGCATGCTAACATGCTCACAATGACAACGCTAACATGCTGATGTTTAGTAGGTAATGTTTACCATGATTACAATCTTAGTTAGCTTGTTAACATTTGCTAGTTAGGAATAAAGACAAAGGACAGCTGAGGCTCATGGGAATGTTGTCATGAGCCCAGGAAAAGGACACTTGACACTATACATTTGGGCCAACTTTCGATGATTAAATTCACACCAATTGACAGTGTTCATTAGTGGGAAGCTGGTGAGGGATCACATTCTTATCGCTGCAATAGCGACTGCTACTGGTTTTGGAGGGCAGCCTGTGCAGAGTTGGTGGGATCTGAGAAGGATATGCGTCAACCTATGACGGGTGAATAGAAGCAGCTGGTGACTCCATGTGTATCAAAGAGGACACAGGACTATCTACACTTGCCCCAGGCCAACAGGGAAAAGAACTATAGCACAGAATTCAGATCGTTGGGGGGGGGGGGATAGACAAATGACTGTACAGTATACTGCCGCAATTCACCAACATATTTTGATGTTAATGCATTTGAAAGAAGTGGCGGGAGAATGCAGCTGAAAGACATTAGCGTTTCTTCTCTGTGACTGTTGGAGCCTGCAACTCAGCTGTTTCAGTTTTGGTCATAATCCATCACATTACAATATGGATTTTTCACATTTATAATGTTTTGTAAAAGTCAAACCACATGTGTGTGAGCTAGATTCCACTGCTGAGGCCTCCCCCACCAAGGACCACCAACTAGGACCAATTATGTCACTGTTATTGAGCGCTAGTGCCATGGTTAATTAGCAGCTTTGGCCCTTCTCATTTCCCCTGAGCTGCTTTTTTACCCTTAGCTATTTTCCTCTCCATCACCTCCTCTCACTGCTGCTGCTGCCACATTTGCTTGGGCACAAAGAAACAAGCACGCCATCATTCCCTCTGCCCTCCGTAGGGACCTCCATTTCAACATCCCCCCCTCCCTCATTTACTGTCTCTTTCATTCCCCTGTCTCAATCTCCCTCTGCCTCTCTCTGACATCCTTTCAACAGCGGTCACAGTTGACAGCTCTCTGAACTGGGCGGTGAAAAAAAACAATGAGATACCGACCGAGTAGCTTCCCTACATGTACAGCAATACTTCTTGTTCTTCAAAGGAGGAAGAGGAGGGGAAGCAGTGTGATGTGTGTGTGCATCTGTGAAAGAGGAAGGGAGAAATGGAGGGCTGAGAAATAAAAACAAGGAGCGAGGAGAGAAAAATCTCCTGGGGGGATATCATACCTCTCTCTCCCTTTCTGTCTGCATCTCGCAGGGATGTGAGAGATTGAGAGCGAGTGCAGTCTGCGTGTGTGTACTTGTGTTTAACAGTGTGTATTTGAGGGGGAAAAAATAAAAGAACCCACGGGTGTGAACGTGTGCACGTGTAAGTGTGTGTGAGACACAGCTTCTCCTCTGGCTTCATCCCTCTTATCTTCCCTCTCTCACAGCTTCCCTACCTCTGTCTGACTCTCTATCTCGCCTACTTTTTATTACACCCTTTGATGATGAGAAGTTAATTGCAGTGCTGGGGCACGAGACAAACTGTGGGAGGGAGACAGAGAGTGATAGAGAATAGGAGGAGAGAATGGGGAGAGGTGGAGGGGGAGGCAGAGGGAGGGATGGTTGGATGGAATGAGTCAGGGAAGGAAAGATAAGTGCCTTAGGAGCCTTGTCATGAGTGGAGACAGATCGCCTGCAGGGATGATTTCTGCTGCTGTGATTGACTCCCTCCCTCCAGCGCTAAGATAGATACACACACTCAGACATGCACAGCTTGTAGTGTCCTGAAATTTAGCAAGAAGTCAACTGAGGCCACGGCAGCCAACCAAGGTGCTCCAGCACCACACTACTAATGTCAGATTGTGTATTTTCACATGCATACTGTAGGTGTTATACCAGTTTTGACATTCACAGTCTAATAATAACCGGTGTCTCTGGCGACTTTGAAGGTTTTAATTGCAGATTCAGAGTAATTTCTGGTGCTGTAATAACATCTATAAAAAAATGTCTGTGTTACTTTCTATTCTCCAAAAGAGCATCACCCACACAACACCATGCTCCTTCTAGAGCAAACAAGCGTGCAGAATAAAAACTGATCTGTGAGAGATGTGGTGAAAACGTGGTACAGGATTAAGCTCTGAGCAACAACAACGGAGACAAACTTCAAAGGATCTTAAGGAACTTCATTTTAGTTTTCCTCTAGTAAATGGACAGTGACAAATGCCTAAAGCCTGTATCATACCTATATACCTACATATTGAGTAAATCTAATGTTTCAGCTTTAGCCTCAGTCTGTTAGCATGCCATCAAATACATACTTAAGACTTATTTTACAAGATCAGGTTTTTAAATCAAGTCAGCTGGAAACATTAAAAAGTCAGCTGTAGACAGGGTTTTTAAACAACTCATGGAGTGAACATTTGCAGGCTACAGCTGATAAGATCTGTCAACGACAGTTGCCATTTCAGACCACAAAAACTAGGCCACCACCAAGGAATGAGAAGCCTGCCTTTGTCTACTTCTGTCTGAAATACCTTGTGTTTCAAATACTAATGAGAACTTTGTGAGGAAATCTGCCACCAGCAATCGGTGCTACTGGAGAACATGCGTAGCAACAGTAACTAAGGGGTTTGGAGTTTTAGTGCACAGACAAATGATGTTGTTGGGTGTCGTAATATAATAAAACAATTTCATGTCTATTTGTCATTAGTACACTGACATGACCACACTTTTACTGTAAAACGTATATCCCAACCCACACTGGGGTTCTGAGCCTGTTTGGCAGATAAAGAACATTGCTGCATGTCTTAGATGTAAAGACTCTGCCAGCACCTACTAGTTTGCACTTCCTGTAACCCCAAGTCCATGACAATATCCACAGGTGTTCATGATCTTTAATGTTCGTAACTTTATTGAGCAGTGTAACTGTATCAAAAAGCAATTTTCCTTCTGGGATTAATAGTATTTCTGATTCTGATCTGATCAAACTGGTGCCCTCTCTGGTCGCAGGCATTTATGTTATAAGGGTGAAGAAAATATGACCCTTCACCCTGCAAACCACCACCTGCATCCAAAATCTACCTGAAAAACAGTGTAAAAACCCATAGGGGGGCTTATTCACTCTTTATCTTCATTCTGTCAAGTTCCACTTACCTGCCTTCATCCTATGTTTATTAAAAGAACACTCAAAGAAAATCTGATAGTGAAGCCAAAAGTGTTGTTAGATTTCATCTGTTCAATGATTCTGGGGGAGTATGAAACGTGCCTTTAATAAACTTTTAGCTCTCTTTCTCTTTTCTCTGCGGCCTCAAAAATGATAATGGATCCAGCATGTGTTTGACAGTGTATGCTGTATCGCTCTGTGTGTATGTGCATGTTTACTCCCTGTTCTTTTGGCCAGGTTTTTACTAAGTGTTTCCGAGCCGTAGGGCGACAGAAAGCAGTGAAAAGAGTTCACGTCTTTGGTTTTCACATCAAAATAAATCCCAGACTGCCTGAGCGGGTCTTCACAGCACACACAAGCATGCCAAGTGTCACGACTTAACGACTGCCCAGAATCAAGCACATAAACTGTACAACAGGGAATTCTGCAGAGCGTGTTGGTAACATTTCGTTCTGCCGTATTCCATTACTACAACTGATACAAGTACACACCCAGTGCAAAATAAATACAGACTAACAAAGTGCATACCTACACTGAACATGTATTTTTGTTTACAGTCCTAACATTTCTACATGATTGCCATAATTAATCCCAACTATATGTCTGTGGGCAAAATGATTCTATGACCTTTTCTCTTTTATGTTGCAGTCATATTAGCAGCAGCTTGTAAGAATATGTACTTGTCATCTGGTTCTAACCAGAACATTTTCAAAGACCAGACTGCATTTTCCTCACTTATGTTGAGCCAATCCATTCTTTCCCACTTCCTCATTTCCCCAAAGATGGACATGGTAACAATCCTCCGCCTGGTTGTCCATCTGACATTTGTTTTGGTTAAGCTGACGCACATTGGATATTCCCAGACTGTTGCAGTATGACAAATGACATACAGTAAAATAATATCTGCAGCAGGATTAACTGTGGTTATGAGTAATTTACTGTCAAGACCTAATAAAACAACTACTAGATTTTCTAACAGACCAAATCAAAAATGAAAATAATAACTCTGAATTTTGGTATGCAACTCACTTAAGCCACAAAACTAATGTAAACCTTTTTTCAGAGAATCAGATGGTTTCTCTGCTCATTTGAATTTAGATCCTACAGAGAGAGACTTAAAGGGTAACTCAAACTAAACCTGGGCACTATTTTTACAAGTGTTGCGGTTTGAATGACTAATAGTTACCAAAAGTTTTGGAATTGGTCCAGTAGATTTGCTCTGCTGGCATCATTGAACGGGCTGCAACGTAATCCTTTGGGGCAACCGTGTCCGTAAAAAGTCTGTCCACTGAAAGTGCTTGCATTGTCCAAATCAGCTAAATATGTATAAATCCGTGCTAGCAGTTTCTCCTATCTAAACTCTTTTCTCCAACACTAAATCACATTTCCAACTATTAGTCATTTAGACCCCAACATATGTGAAAATATGGTCCAGGTTTAAAAATACTGCTGTTACCCTTTAATATGCTTCAGCACTGACTTGATGAAAAAGTGAAGATACTTCAATGGATTTAATGCATGACTGTAGTGTATGGTGAACCATGTGTCATGCCATCTCTTACAGGTCATTTCATTGGAGAGTGAAATGGCCAATAGAGTGCAGAATGGCAGAAGCACTGGGAAGGCTGTTGACAGTAACAATGTGGATATGTACAAAGTGAGAACAACCCTTTTTATTAGTGACTGTTGACAATGTCAGCTCTTGTCAGTGTCAGCCCTTGTGTATGTCAGTACTTATCCCTATACAGATACTGGCAGGTGTGTGTGTGTGTGTGTGTGTGTACAGTGACAGTTTGTGTGGTGGACCAAATCTAAGCAAAACATCTCCACAGTGAGAGGATAAGTGGGCGTAGTCTTGAAAGAGCTGCCTGTGGTTGCCTTGACAGGAGCTCCAACAGCAGGCTTCCTCGGAGCTCTGTGATCTCACAGCAGGCTCTTTGAGTCCCGCTGGAAGAGGGGAAACTTGAGTGCTGGCACTGCCTTCCTGCTCCCTTGCATTTCTTCTTTAGCTTGATGTCTGCTGCCTCTGACTGACACTTAATGGTGATGTGATCTGACAGGGCTGTTGAAATCGGTCACATGTGGAGCACCTGTTGTATCTTCACAGTGTTACCAGGTCACCTGCATCACTTATGATGCTTGGCCTTTTAAATCCTCCGCTCTCTCTTGTATCACATGCACCCTAGGTGACAGAATTCTATTTGGAAAGTGCACAAGCATCAAATCTAGGTGGAATTGCGCAAGATTCCAAAAAATAAAAACCCCACAATCAAATATGACAAAAAATCTTTTCAGATTGTAAAAAACCCATCTGGCCACATGAAATGATCAGTAATCTGCTGATTATTTTTGCTTGATTCATTGTTTCAGCGTTCATAGACACAGAAACAATTTAACAAAGCAGGACTCACAAAGTCAAGAAAAGGCCGATATATTAGCAGCATACTAGTGTATCACAGATAAATCTGTATTGTGGTATATGCTGGTCGAGAGATTGCAAAAGATATGCCAAACATATTGTTGAAGTCATTTAGAAAGCTGTAGTTTATTGTCACCAGAGAGCACGGCAGCAAGTGCACTTTTCAGTTGTAAAATGTCCTGCTCAGAACATCTCAGCGTCATAATCCTAAACAAATATAAGGGATCCTTATCAAAAATAAGTGTTTATATTAAGTCTTTAAGCCAATCAGAAAGAAAGGCTAATGATCATCATACTGAAACTGAGAACTCTGAGACCACTTCTTCTCAATATGGAAAATCTACAGCCCACCAATGTGCCTGCCGACGTGGGGGCGGAGAGTGTGCAAGCGCCGGCATAGGAGGGTGAAACACACAGCGAGAGAGAACAGATAGAGAATGGATAATAGGTGTCATGACATCAAGTTCTCCTTCAGAGCAGCAACAAGGCACAGAACTGTATGCAATGAATCAAACCTGAGACAGTCGAATAGCAAGCAATTAGCCCCCTGCTAGTAGAGTGGACCACAGTCACTCAGGAACACTAAGAACCGCCACGCCGGGCAAATTAGACAGAAAAGCCAAGAGATGCTGTGCAGAGGCATGTTCAAACAATCAATCAATGCTAAAACAATCTGGGCTTTTTGGGCTTGATGCACTGACAGCCTCTTTAATATCAACAACAGCATCAATGGCAACAGATACTTCTCCTCCTAGAGCCGTATACACTGTAGGAATTTATGTGGGATTAGAGACACTAAAGAAATGTATAGCAGTGCCTTAAGTAAGACTTGTAAACCCTCATTTAGATAAACAGCCTGGCTCCCGACGCTTCTTCAGCACGACAAGAAAAGGACTAAACCAGCTAAAAGTGGGACGTCAACAAAGCTGCAGTTCTGGGGCTGCTTTTATAATGCAACACTTGCCGCTTTGTGCACGCTAATGTTGAATCCAGCTATGTTGGCAGACAAGGATGCACACTTTTGCACGTTACATGCGTATTTGCAAAACATGTTTTACAACTTGCTTGACAAAGGGCCCTGCTGGGGGAAATCTTGGTTCTCCTTTCTTAAATTAGCCCATTTGCTGTCTTTTTCTACCTCAATTCTATTGACAAACACAGATAGTGTTTTGTGCCATAATTCAAGGTGTTCATTATGAAGGCCAAACTCAAAAATGAAAGTCCTCCAACCTAAACCACAGCATAGGTTGTTTGCCAATGACTCCCAAAACAACATATGGTGAACTGGACCTGCATTCTCATGGCAACAATAACAACAACGTGGTTAACGTTGTGAAACGGTAGCAGTTTGGTTAGGCTTAGGAAAAGATTGGGTTTGGGCTGAAATAAGTGCGTTAGTTACGTAGTAATAAGGGTGACTGTTGGTTTCACATAGGACAGGAGCAGCAGTCTCCTGGGTGAAAGTCCTGTTTTGTTTGACCCATGCATCCTAATTTAAATTTTGTGGCATTCTCCATGCGTAATTCGCAGCATTGCCCAGTGCAAATTTGCCATCTTTGCACTGACTTTGTGTGTAATTTCGCAGAGTGAAAAATCCAATTCACCTTTGGTGTGAACATGCCATTACAGCCCTGTTTGGACAGGAAGTGGTTGAGTCAGTCCCAAATGAGACTAGGGCACAAAACAGATAGGTGACGTACAGGATTTACAAGGTCTGACAAGAATCTTTTTGTAAGGAAGTTGTTGATTTAGGTTTTCTTTTTGCAGCTCACACAAGTCTTTGTCACCTTTTTTAAAGTTCTGAATCTACTACTAGAGAATGTGAAGCTCAGAACAGAATAGTGACTCAATTTAAATCATGACATATATCAATATATTGTATTGTATAGATTTTAAAGATTTTTTTAAAGTGTTATATCGCCCGGCCCTTTTATAATCATAAAAGCACGTGTGGAGTTCTTATTGATACTTACTTACTTGCATATGATATCTTGTGCTGTCCACTGCAGAATGTGAATCTCACTGATAAGTAATTGTATTACACATTTTTCCTTTTCAAGGATACCCTGGTGTTGGACAAAAATAACCAAGAACCTACTAAGATGCATCCTCCTCTTATGCTGTGTTATGTTGGTATTCTCCCTTTGTGTTTGTTCTTTTGGTTATTGGTTGCATCTTACATTGTGTTTGTGCCAGTTTGCAGCCTGTCAGGAGTAATCAGAGCGGCATGCAGTTGGTGGAGGGCCGTCCTGGCCGCGGTGGCGTGACTAAGCTGGGTTCAGGGCCTTCAGGGTTTCGCCCAGCGCTCCTCGTGCTGAGTGGTGACACATGTGTTGTGACAGGGCAGCTGTACGGGGCTGCATTGTGGACTATCTGGGCACGGCTTGTTGTGGCTGCGAGGGTTAACAGGCCAGGAATCTGTGGGTACATCACTACCACGCTCCCAGAGGTGGATGTAGCACATTAAAGACAGACAAGGGCATCAGTGTGTGTTTATAAAAAAGAAAACACTTGTTCGTTACATTAGAGTATATTGCTAATCCCTTTTACACTCCTGAACAGACACTGTTAAAGGGACTTTTGTATATTTGAGTATAAAACTAATGGTCATGTCCAAAGCTAATGAAAGGGGAAATCTACCACAGATATGTTACCACTTATGTTCTAAACTTCTTTGACTGTGTGGAATGTGACTCATTTTGAACCATTGTTTGTACATGTTGCATTAGTTCTGTCTTGTCTAAATGAATCAATGTTCCTGTGCAGGTCTAAATTCATGACAGGCACTTAGAGGAAAGTACTGAGAGGAACATTTAAGAAAAGGTTTTCGTTGGAGTGACAACATGATTTTTAGGTGTAGGATCTCTGTTGGGGTTTTTTCTCTGTGAAAGTGAAGTCATATGGTCTTGGCTATAAATAAACGTCATGTCACACCTTCCTCTATTTTTGCACTTGTGTAAAGACAAATGTGTGTTCTGCTTTCCTCTTAAGTTATTCACCTTAGTTGTGTGTGTCTTTCTGGAGCACAAAGACGTATTCATGATGGGGGAAGCGGTGCCTGACAGGGAAAAAAGAAGTCTGGGGCTACACCCTGAGGTCCTCACATACACACACTAACTAACGCAGCTCAACTTGTCTTGGCTGAGACCTTTTACACAAAACAGAGCAGAGAAAGAGAGGGACAAAGGGGATGTGGAGCCAGCCTATTTCTTGCCAACTATCATCGCCAATGACACACCATTAGAATTTTTGCTGTTCAGTGGTAATCTCAACTTTCCTTTGTACTGCAACATTTGTTATCTATCAGAAACCGTCACGGTGTTGTATGTGAATGACACACTTCGAGGGCTGTTAATTGTACGCTTGGCACCACGTCTGCTGAAAGGTAGTCTTTAAAAATGTAATGAATCTCCCTCAGCTTACACTCCACGTCTGCTAAGACCCATGTTTTTGCCGCTCCAGATGTGAGTCTCTGCGCCCTGCTGCGAGAGATGAATGGCTAGAGGGGGCTGCAGGCTACCTACAGGTTCACATCCTTAATGAGCAGAAGAGTCTGCTGAGAGGAAGATATGATTGATAGCGCCGCGACTGAAGTGGAAGAGGGATCCGCAGCGAGGGCTTTTGATGAAGACGGAGGGGTGGAAGGGTTTGGCAGGCGGCAAAACGAAGGAATGTGGCATCGGGTTTGCCCAAATTAGATGCCAGGAACCCGTCCACCATGCTGCAAAGCCAGGGCGCTTCCTCTTGTCTGTTAGTTTAATCGGAGCTGGATGTTCCTCCCTGTTGCGTGCCTCACTATATTCCACATAACACACTTTTCCCTCCAAGGGAAACAAATAGCAAAGGTGGAATTCCTGGCAAGTTACTCCGGATGTTGTTGGCAGTGAGTGGAGGTGAAGCGCATCCAACCCTATTACCAACCCACTGCGCTCAAAGCGCTTCTTTCACCAAAAGAAGATAAAGAAAGGGAGAGACAGAGGCAAAATGGTGCATATTTATTGCCCGCATTCCATAAGACTTGCTGTGTTTGAATTTGTTTTATCTTCTCTGGGGCTAACAGGGTGTTAATGGTCCACTCTGAGAGCCCATGCTTGTGACACTAAGTCTAAGACAGCACAGAAACAACATCAAGGAGAGAATTACAACAGAAGCTCAGAATTCAGCTAAACCGTCTGAACCCCCCTTTCAGAAGGCAGCGGGAATACAGGCAACCGCCACTTCAGGATTTGCAGCCAAGAGCAGTCCCCACGAAATAATGAAGTGAGGCTGGATGGATGCCAGGAGGGTGGCTGGTTATGTCAGCCTGCATAATGTGGTGGACCAGGATCTCTGTCATGTCATACTAGTGAGCTACTGACTGAATCCTCATTAATCCTGCAGTATCACATCTAATCACATCCAATAAGTTACTCCGTTTGGTGAGACATTAAGTCATTCAAGCACTTTGCCTTGACTAAAACAGTGTTGCTCAATCAACATAATTGCCATAATCAAAACGTTCTGTTTTAGGTATCTGTTTTATTGTCAGAGTTCACTTTGCTTGACTGAGATTTTAATTCAAATAAAATTACTCTTTTATTAGCAATTTATATCTTTTAAAATAAGCTTTATGCTATTGTTTACCTCCCAGTGTAACCGCATGTAATATGTAACGTTATGGTCAACACGGCTATGCACGTTTAGTTCGAGTCCAGCATGTCGTTAGGTTGTATAAAGTATTACACTGACGAGACAAAGACAGGCATTTCAAGTTGTGTAAAAAAAACCGCGAGAGAGCGTTTAGGAATCATTTATGGTGGCAGCAAATATGACATACTTTTACTTTTCAGTACTAAAAGCCACTGGACGTGTTTTGGACACATTCACACAGAAGAATGTTAGCTTACCTGTGTTGAATTGTTTTGCGCTCGTCCTCGGCTCCACACTTGCTTTGTGATAACGACTGAAATCCAAGGTGCGTTGATGAAAAATGAAAAAGTCCTACAGAATAAATACTCGCGTGTTCCTCTGTTGGCAGCGCGTTGTTCTAATTTTAGCCCACTAGCAGACACGCGAGTCACACTGGCGGTTTAACCAGCACTTATGTAATTACTAGTTAATTAGCTACTTGTCTAAATAACCATTAAGCGCGCGCGTTTCTCTCGCTATCCCCGCGCCAAGCATCCCCACGCGCTTTCTTCAATGGCAGACGTAGACGGCTGCGGTTGTTCTTTTCCTCAATGAAATAAAAAGATGGGTTCTTTCGTGCTTGGTTGTTTCGCTGGTGTGGTAGTCCATTCACGGTGCTTCCACCGTGCACAAGGTCCCGAGCAGCTGACGTCGTTACGGCTGGGTTGATAGTTCACGTGAATGTGTGGCGGAGAAAACAACACCAGCGTCGCAGCTCCGTCCCCTCCAGTCAACTACTGCTGAGGAGTTCAGGTGCTGCTCGGAATTCCCCCCACTCTCATGGTTTTCAAGTTGTAAGTGAACAGTCTGACTTATTGGAGCAGCTTTTGAATTGATGCAACTGATTGTTGTTTTCATTGTTGATTAGTCTGTTCATTGTTGTCTAGATTAATTGAAAACGTATCGTTTGGTCTCCGAAATGTCAGAAAAGTGGCGAAAGAAGGTCCATCACTATTTCCAGAACTTGAGATGACATCTTCAACTTGCCTGCTTTGTCCAACAGTCTAAAACGAATGATATTTAATTTACTATCATGTAAGACCAGCTCATAAGCAGTACATCTTCACATTTATAAAGCTAGAATCTGGGAAATGTTGTCATTTTTTTTTGAAAAAAATGTAAACAATGAGTTGATGAGTTGCCGCTTGATTTAATTAATTAATAAATATATTTTTCATGTCTATCTACTAGGCTACTTTATTGACTAGGCCCACACATCACCAATTTTACCACGCACTTGCTTATCAACCTTTTTATTTACCTTTGTGCTTCCATCAATCTCCTAAATGTTTTATCAATAGCACCTTGTTTGGCACCGCTCACTGAATTGATACTTGTCATATTTCCCACAGCACTTGAAGGCAATCTAACACTTTTTTTAGACGGGTTGAGTGTTGGAGATTGCTCTGCAGGGATGTGACCGACAAAGCGAGGGGAGGGAGCAAGCCCCTCTCATCTGTCATGCATTTCCCCTTTGATTCAGCAGCAGCCACTGGATCTTATTTTCCAGCATTTCTCCCCCTGAACGCTTTGTTCTGCGCTCAGCTGTGGAATGTGCGGGAGAACACAGTTAATTGTAAAAACCTTATATCTGTGATCTTGTTTTCTCTCGCTTTACCTTCCCCCTCACCACCGCCACCACTGCCGATGAAAGATTCAGGTTTGTGCCAAGATCGCACAAAGCAAGGGCGTCAATTCATGCAGACGTACATCACAGCAACGTCTCCGCAGAGTGGAACAAAAACCTATGGCTTGAAAGTTATTATCTGTATGTGTGATACAATGATCAGCCTAAGAGGAAACACTTCTAATAAGTGTCCCCTTTTAAGAACACAAACAATGTCAAATATGGACTCAAATAAGGAATAATGGATATAATGAAAATCCACCCAATGCCACACTGTATTTCTTTGTATTTTCCCTTTCTGTACCTGCAAGTGAACTCATGCAATTTTAATTATTTTCGCCAGTATCCCATAATTCTGCTAAACCATTAAAATATATAATGGCCTTGAGTATGTCTTGACTTTCGACAGTTCAGTAGCTACTTCTTCCCGTTTCCTTCTTGTTTTCATGTGAGCCACCACTGTACAAGACAGCCACTCCCCACTAGAGCTGCAGGCACTCTGCTTTCAAACACAATTTAATTAAGAAAAATCATCATCTATTAAATGTTTGAAGTTCATATTTGCCAAACGGGCAGTAAAATGCAATATTTGCTCCACCTGTTGGTTGTTTTGTGGTGATGCGAGGTAAGCTACAGACTAAAACTCCAAACTTACCAAAAGCCCATACTCACAGTGTGAAAGGGCTCAACACTGTGAACAGAGTACAAAGTAAATGTTCATTTCAACACTAGTGTAGTTGCTATAGGGTAAATGTCAGTATGTTCACACACACAAAGATGTGCTGAGATGTGGTAGAAGAAACGGCTCTAACACAAGCAGTGTTGTTTTTCTTTTTTAAAACAATAATATCACACATAAATTCTCTCTATCATAAATCAATTTGTAAGACATTTTACAAATCATACTCTGATGTACAGAAGAAAAGTACATTTACAAGTACGTTAAGACACCGTGACACAAGATTGCTGAGTGAAAAACTAGTAAGGCACCAATGCCGTCTGGGGCATAGGTAGTTTCCAAACTAAAAGAAAGAAAAAAAAAATCACCAATCAAAACCAGCATTTAAAACAAGAAGAATTTTCAAAAAGTGTCAAGAAAATCAAAGCAAAAGAAGCAATACTGCAAAGCACAAACATCTTGTTTTAAAAACCTTGTTAGTGGAACACGTCTTGTGAAAGATGAGCAAAACAAGGAGCAAGCAGATTGTTCTATCTGGTCTGTGTGTTGTTTGTATGGAAGCAAATAAAGGCCATACTAATGTGAATTTTAAAAGTTGCTGAGTACCTAATTGTGAAAACAACTGAATATATCATGTAAGATTTAAATAACACTGGATTAATAGCAGTGAAATACAGAAATCCTTCTTGATTTTTGTGGGTTGAATTTCACTTTCTTTTTCATATGAACATTTCTTTCTTGGATCACAGCACTGACAAAACCTAACCTAAGAACAGGTCTAATCTCGCCTTGGTAGCCCAGATGTTACAGTTGAAATTTTGCTTCTTTAATTATGGTGTCAGAATTTCCCAATCCAATTTTAGCAGCCTGATTTTTTTTACTCAACTTGAAATTTTACATCTGAAATTACTTGAATTTAAGCAACCTGAATGTAGTTTTTCTTAAATATTGAACACAAATTCTGCACAACATGAAATTATCTTCTATGAAGTGTAAAAGGGAATTTAACCTACATAAATTCAGATTGATGTTTTTTTAAATAAAATGTTTCAAAGCTATACATTCGGTGGTCTTCAAATGAAGTAATGACTAAATTTCACATCTAGATATTTAGTTGCTTGCAAGAATACAATTATTTGGGCCTGTTTTGCTTCCGTAGTCTGCTAGCAAGACCTGGTTTAAAGATTAAGTGGCAAATTATGTGTGTGCATATTTCAAATACATTTCCAATTTTTAGCTGCAAATTCTTCCTACCATCATTTATTTCTGTGAAGAGTTGCTGAAGAACTTTATTGTCACCAGTGTTCATCATCCAGGTAGAAGGTAGAAATCAAGATGCAATACAACCAACTTATTTACTGTGAATATTGTGTTGACTAATGAGCATGGCTGCCGTCAGACACCCACTGATAAAAAAATCACACTTAAAAGAAACTTACATTCCGGCACAACTTCTGTTGATTCAACAAGATCACCCCCCTTTTTCTGCAGGTTGACAAACTGCAAGACATTAAGAATTCATTTACCAAAGTCAAATCAAAAAACAAATATTACAAGAGTGGATTTCTTTTTTCTTTTTAACTTTTAGCATGTAATCTTGGACTCAAATGATATGTTGTAGCCCTACATGTTCAAGTGAGCTAACTGCCAAGCTATCTTTTACATGGTGTGTTTCACTGTTGTGCTGTAAAGGCTGTGCTTTTGTTCCACACTGATAAAAAGCATCAAAGCTGAAAAGTCTTGACAGATTGTTTGGAGATGAGCTCTGTAGGTCTCTGTCACATCCCTTTCTGGTTTTAGAGAAGGGAAGGTTAAGAGGACCAGAGCTATAAGGCATAACCGTTACTTTCTCCTCTAAAACATAGAATGAAATAACAGAATAAACAATAGTAGTAATCCCGAATATTGTAGGGTTAATATTTGAATCACTATTTAACTGTTCTTCCCCATTATTGATACAAAAATAGATAAGAAAACATTTACTGTATATAAAGTATATGGCAAACAATCAAGAAGTGTGTTACTTTGCTTTAAATACCGGTGATTAAATTCAGAAGCTGTCACACCCAACAAGAAAATGCAACAACTACTTTTATCACAGCCCCCCCCACACCCCCTTTACTGTACCTTTTCAGTCAACACACACTCACTCACACACACACACACACACACACACACACACACACACACACACACACACACACACACACACACACGCACATACACACCCACACCCACATCCACTTGGTAAACACTACACAAAGCTAGTTTTCACCACAACCACAGGCACAGTAAAGAGTATATGTATTTTCTGTTGTCTGTAAATTACATGAAGTGAGAAAGTGGCCACAGGAAAAAATAAATACAACCCAATCGCCCGTAGACATCTGCAAGTTTGTCAGTGCACACTGTGGCTTCCATAAAAACATGACTTAAAAAGTTAGAATTCCCTTCGGTGAGGTTGAGCGACGCTGTGCTGTGTGCTTTCTGTAATTATGGATGCGGGTCTGTGTGCTCTCAGGGTGTGTCTGTGTCTGTTTTTGTACTGGTCCACTTGAAATGTATGAACCGACTAAACCATAAGGCAAGGGATTCTGTGTGTACAGCCACAGCACTTATTAGCACCAGAGCAGGAAAAGAGAGTAACAGGTACATTTTCTTCTCACCTGTTAGCTTTACTGCTGTGATGTGTTTTTATTCTGGAGATAAAAAAGTGTATTCAATTTCATTGAATATGACTTCTGTGACATTGTGTGTGACTTTGATTAGAGGATGGAAAGTCAGGATCACACAACCACCACACTATACTTTCTATATATAACATGTCTCAATCTGTCAATGCTTTGACACACTGGTGTCTTTCAAAAATATGTAACAAGGTGAAAAGCTTATTTCTTCTACTGAACTTCATCTCAACATCAACGTGACTGTCAGTGACGTCAGGTTATGTGTCATAAATGTTATTAGCCTGACAGAAATGTGTAAAATGATGTTGTTGTTGCTTTACTTAAGTTGAGTTTCAGACAATGGTGAGATGTTTTTGCCTTGGCAGTGTCGACTGAGAGGGATTCTCTGGTAACCTATCCTTAATGGCAACAACTTCCTAGGCCTTAAAATATCTTTCAACATGCCTCCGTCCCCGGAGAGTCCTGCAAATGTTTGAATGCAACAGATAATTGCAATAGATTTGCAGTACACACATTGAGATGAAGCTCATGAAGTAATAATCAACATTTACAACATGGTGATTTAACCTCAATTGGCTCGATATTCAATTTAATGAAACATGTCACTTAGTGGTGCATTTTATGTTTCTAGCCCAAAAACAATGATTTGATTGTGATTAATACATGATGAGCTAGCATGAGCAGCGATGGTAGCTTCATGTAGCCACACCTCTAGCTTAAACAACAGACAAGGAGAAACTTAAACTCGAGAGGAAAATAGAAAAGTACACAGAAGTGTAGGCAGAGCACGGCCCTGTTTACTGGTGTAACAAGGAAGCTGCTACAGTCAGCTAGCTAGCTAGCTAGGGAAAAAGGCTAAATGTGGTTTCTCATACTATGAAAATTGATTAAAGTCCCTGAAAACATGGTTTCAAAGTACCCCTCTGTAACATTAAACAAAATTAAATTCATTAATAAGTCAAAGTTAAAGTTAGTTAATATTTAGAGTTAGCCACTCCACAACTCAGCTAATCTGCTCCATTAGGACTGTGTGGGTGTGGTTTGTTTGAGGTAACATAAGCAAACAATTCCACAACTATCACCAGATTTTGTTTCAAATGTTGCTGATCTCTGATTGGTGCATGATAATACATGATGTCACCTTTTTCCAAGTAAGCCCTGCCCACATTGAAACCAGTGAGAAAAACAAGAAGCCAAAACACAAATCTAGAAATCTAAAAGTGTTCATGATGACCCACATAGTCAGAAAATAGGTTTTCAAAGCCTTTAACAATGGTGGTGCAAAGTCCACGACCAAGCAGAACATATCTAACTACCACTGATGTGAAAAGTGGTCAAGCATGTCCTGTCCTGGCTTCCAAATAAAAACAACAAATTCTTGTTCAACACATGCACAGGCAGGAAAACCAAAGAGGGGGGCATGTTTCCAGGGCCTTGCACAAGAGTTGTAAACTGATAAGATTAAAGGTAATCCTGATGTCAGTTGTTTGAGCTGGAGGTGCGCATACAAAAAATTATCGGACAATAATTTACTCAACAGCGTTATCCAGAACCTGCTTCTTGGAACAGGTCCCAGCTCGACCAGTTCAACAGACAGACAGAGTGCCACCTACAGAAACGTAAAGGTCATTACAAGGCAACTCATGACAACAAAGATGTCAAGCCATGTGACTAATCAATGGCTGTAAGTGATTTTACAAATGCTGCCATGAAATTGCCAAGCTGAACAAGTCTGAGTGCAGATACACGTTGTTCTGATCCGTTCTCTTCATCACCGCTGACCCTGCTCCCTGGACGTCTGTCACATTCTTCTATCCCAGCTGAACTTATCCATTTCTCAACTGATCTGTGCAGTTTTCCTCACGCACTTCCTTCACTCACTGTTCTCTTGCTGTTAGGACTCCAACAAACTGTGCCAGTGGCAAACCTGCTGTCCTTTAGACTCTTTCATCTGAGTCCAATGGGTGAGCTCCTCCTCTCCAGAGCTGTTGAGGCCGAGCGAAATCCAGCCAATCATCTCCTTACGCTTCATGCTGCGCTTGTTGTAGACGGAGAGGATGAGCGTGACATCCGACAGCTGGAAAAGAGCTACCTGGAAGACAAACGTCTCTTTGTAGATTGGGTTGGGCTGACCTCGACAGATGGATGTCTTACACTTGGACATCTCGTGGCCCATGGAGTTCAGTAAGGTCAGCTTAACATATGTATCTGAGCAAGAGGGAGCAGAGCGTTAGAGGAGCAATGATGTAATCCTTTAGAAATATTATGGTATACAATGCTAAAACATTTATTGTGATTTCTAATGGTTGATAAATCAGGCACCTGATTCGAGTAATAGATCATTTGTGCAAAATCCTTATGTTTCACCAGTGTATTCTCTTTGAATCGAAGCACTACTACCTGCTGCAGCTGTGTTTCCTCTGCTGCTAAGTATGACACATTTTCACTGCAGATGGTGTATAAGATCATGACCACATAGGATGCGGTTCTCTCCTGATCCAACACAAAGCGCAGCTGTGAGTGTTTCTGATAACGCAGAGCAAAAAGGGTGCAAGGAGCGTTACTTCGTTCTTGTTGCTATGCAACTGCTGCACGTCTAACCTGAAGTAGGGGATAACATTGAAGATACAAATGGACTAGGAAAAGTTAGCAATACGTCTGCCTGTGCTCAGAGGATGAGGAGCCTCTTCTAAAACAGATGAAGGTTCCTCATCAGGAAAGCCCTCCAGGAGCTGCAATTATTTTCTCTGCCTTTGACATAATGTCAGTGTCATGACATGACATGACACGTGCACAGACTTCAACAGCCTAGAGCAGTGTCCCAAAACGTGCTTTGTCCAAAACGGGAGTCACATATGTTGGAGGAGATGCATGCCTGCTGCAAACAAATGAGAACGGTTCAAATCATCATCATGACAATGGTATGAACCTTTCAGATGAAGCACGAAAAAGAAATTGAGCTCAAGATCCGTATGATCAGACAGATAGGTCTGATACAGAGCAGTAATGTTACTGCTCATTGTGGTCTGTGTGACATTTCCCAGCTTTCCCCAGCTTGTCCCCTGCCATTTTATTGTAAATCAGTGCATATTTAAAAAAAGAAATTCCCAATGAATCTCATTCATTTAACCCCAAAGAGGAAAAAGGAAAAACAGTGCCATTATCAAGTGATTCAGCATTCACGTTTAGCTTCTTCAGCCCTCATTTCCATGCAGAAATCATGATATAAACTGAAGCCATAAATCCAGCTGAAAGTAAACGAGGCAAGACTGGCAATCACAATGGGTCTTTGAAAGTGTTTCGCCCCTCGTCTACAACCATACTCCATTATAATGCTGTGTATTATGTTCCTGTCTAAGAGGGAGTATAAGGAATGAATTGCCGAGGCTTTCATGCTGTCGAGTGCCAGCTGCCTTCCAACGCCTAGCTCACCGCCTCGAATCACACATTCAGTTGCTCTCTTTGACATAAAAGCACAGTGAAAAAAATAGCGTTGATTTCTTTTTTGACTGCTGCTGAATGGGCTCTGTAGAGCTGTGGATGTCTTAAGTGGTCAGTAGCAGTGATGCATGGCTCTTTGGTATTGTTGCTGAATGAGAGGGGCTGCGACTGATGATTAACTTGACTTGTCGGCTTGGTACTGTTTTGAAGTGACAGAAAAGGAGCTTTGAAATTGCTCTGCATCTTTCACCGCGCTACTTCCACTTTGTAAGACGCACAAAGTCAATCAGGGCCTTCATAAGGATTATGCACAAAGATTTTATTTTCAGTGTTACCAGATGTGACTATTTTCTAAATGTAATTTGAAGACTATACAGTATGTGGATATGCTGTTCAGGAACGCACAAACAATAACAAAATCTGGCAGCTAGTCATTAGTTACATTCATGAATACAAGGAACACAGCAATTAATGGGAGGACAGTACAGTGTGTCTTTGAGATGAATATTTAGTCCTGGTTTTGTTTCATCTGCTGTAAGCAGAGCTGAAAAATGTAAAATGACACCCAAAGCATGCCAAAGTGTGCTGTTTGAATAAAGCCAGCAGTCAGCGATGCACAGCATTTCCTTTAGCTGGCCGTCAGCCACCAAGCAAACCGCATTGAGTTACTGCAGCATTAAAAGAGTGTTATTTCTGAGTGAAAACATGAAAGACTTCCAGGCGTCACAGGCACAAACACAAGACACAGGTAATGGAGAGCGGTTACAGGGCTGCATGCATAATAAGTACACATTGAGAAAGGAAGGCAACAAGGTTTACAGCAAGCAGCTATCTTCATGGATAAGTGTTGGAATTTAAATTTGACAAAAGCGCAGGGTAAAAACGACAGGTTGTGTTTTTATGAGGGTTGTGTACGGTGCAAAGGCCCAAAACATTCCCATTAGGAGGAATGTGCTGCAGCTTCAGAAACGATGCAAAAACACAGAGGGAACGGAAGGATTTTGTTCACACAGAGCCAGGCTAGCCATTTCCAGTCTTTATGCTAAGCTAAGCTAGGTAGCTACTGACTGTAGCTTCATATTTATCATCATGAAAGTGGTGTTGATGTTCTCATCTAACTCTCGGCAAGAAAGTGAATATGCTTGTTTCTCAACTGTTGGTTTAATTCAAACAAACAAATCAGAGTTAGAAAAGGAAGTGCCTGACATCACACACTGTTAGCAATGGCTCTTGTGTGTACATTTCTTATGAAAAAATGTTTTACAGATATTTATCATAGAAAAGATATTATCCATGAAGATAGTATGAAAAGAACTCAACAGTCACAGCGCCGCACATTGCAGCAGGGACAGAGACTCACCTCTGATTATATAAACCTGTCCACCTATCAAGTGTTTTAGACAACAGAACAGGCCATCTGACAACAAGGGTTGGACAGCAGTAAGAAAAAGCAACGGACCAAGATGTCAAAAGGTGGGAGGGTGAGAGAATTTCAGGTGCAGACATAACAGAAGATACAAGGAAAGAGAAACCGGGTCAGAATGCCAACAACATTGCACAAAGTTCAACAAGAAAACGTCTGTTTGAACTTGCTTTTCAAATCCCTGGAAACTGACTGATGCTCACCAGGAAATGAGGGAAACCAGGGATCAAACCAGAGGGAAACTGAAAAGCAGGTAGTGCGGCTGAGATAGATCGAACTATCTCTCATCTGGAGAAGCTACAAGCCGTGCATAGTTTCTCGCTGGCTCATTGTAAGTTGGATACATTTAAGCACAAAGCATTCAGTTTATACATATTTAATTTCACGTCACTTTTTATCACATTTTTCAAGAGTCATTCAAGCTCCTCATTTTCTATATGTAACACTTATTTATACTGACTGAATTACTATGCAGTTTCAAGTTGTCCTTTTCACATCTGAAACAGGTCAAAACATTGTTTACACTGTTCACTGCTCTTTTGGCAAATGACTGAAATAAAATGTTTTAGAGTACTTACTGGGTGGCTTGTTGGCAGCCAGGTTTTTGAAATGGATGCCTTTAATGATCTCCACAGAGAGACGTCCTGTTGTGGCGTTGTACACCAGGCCCACGAGGATCTCTGGTGTGGAAGTCTGACTGACTGACTGGAATGATGAGGCGCTTTCACTGCATGTCATATCTGAGAGGCTGACCTGGGATTCACCACCCTGAAAATGTGTGCAGACATTCAGAAAATTGTTCACTGGCATGTGTAACAAACATCACATATCTGCTGCAATATCAAGAAGACTTAGTTGTTTATTCTTTCCTATTACCACTAGTTTCTAATACTGTCAATACCATTTACAAAATCTGGTGTACAAATATATTATAATTCTGATGACACTACTTAACTACACCTGGTTTGCTAAGCCCTGCCCCCTGAGCTAGTGTTGCTGCACCTGTCAGGCTCTCCATTGTCACACATTGTATGCAGTTTACAATAATATTGGAGGCAGATTAACTCCCTCGAAATGCTTAGTCAATATATTAAAACAATGAATCCTCCATTTCAGACAGATGTTGACACAAACTTTTATGAGGTAACCTGTAACCCTCCAAACTAATTCAGTGAGCTAATGATTTGCTCCTTGGCTTTGGAAGTTATGCACAGATACTACTGAAGGTGAAGTTAGCATGAACATGCTAATGATTACAGCTTACATTGGAGCAGATTAACACAATCCATTCCTTATACTTTTGCTCTTGAATTTAGTTTTGGAATTTTGGAAAGGTAAAAAAAATCTAAAGTCTAGGAAAAAAAAAAAGGAAAACAAACCACCACAATTTTTGTTTTATTTCCTGATTTGAAATGGAGGCAGTGTCACACCACGCATCTATTCCTCAGACCCATTAAACCAACAACGCAAACAGCTGCTTTGTAAGATCTTTAGCTCATTCTGGAAATGTTATCCAATCATGTGAAAGATCAATTAACAGACAGGAGCAATTAGTGAGGTGTTGTGCGAGTGCTTGAAAACCAACACCTGCTATGATCCCACTTACCGGGAGAGCACAGCATGGGTCTAATATGACTGGCACAGACATTTTGCCCTGAAGGTTGAGCTTGGTAAGGTAGAACACCTTCTCCCCGAGCACCTTCTCCTTCTTCATCCGCCGCATACTATAAAGGCGGAATCGTATGGCATAATTGCTTATCATCTCTGACTCCACATGGCTAAAGCGGAAGGTCTCCGTGAAGATCGGGCACGGGCCCCTCTGGATTCCTGTCTTCGCCCTCTGCTTCTTGGTGGGCAGAAGGACCAGGTGAACCTGCCAGGAGATGTTGCCGGTTCGTTTGAGGGAGGGAAGATCCGACACTGCCATGATGGTGACCGCCAGCTGCTGGTCCTCTGAGTCGTAGTCAAACACCACGTCCAGAGTGCCATATTTTGCAAGTGGATCTGGTTCATAACCTTTAGGGAGCCGAGCTGCTGATCCACGAGCTGACATGTCCTAAAGAAACCAATGAGACGTTCAAGGTGCAATAAACACATCAATATACATTTCTAGTTGTATCTTGTATCACTTACCTCTGGGCTGAGGACAGCTGTACTGTCACTGGGTACATCTTCCTCGTAGCCCTTGTTGAGGTAACTCTCAGTCTCGTGGCCGTCACTGCCCTCACTGGGGCATTTGCCAAAGGACAGGTGGGGACTGCCACTGGTATTAGATAGATCGCACTTGGCGTCTCCCAGGTCTGAGAGTGTACAGGACATCCTTGGAGAGCCATTCTCGTCCTGATAAGGAGGTGGCTGAAGCTCATCCAAAGGCGGCGTTCGTCTCATCCTCTGGATACAGTTAGCTGGTTGGAAGCAAATCAGGAGAGAAATCAATAAGTGGAATAATATACAAATGGATGTGTAATATTAAATAAAACAGAATGGTAAAGCTGCACACTCATAACTCTGATGCTTTTATTTCAATGTATAAATGTAGACATCTCAGCAAACTGCCTTCCTTTGGATCAAGATTTGTATTCATCACAAAGAAGGCAATTTTCATTTAAAATAAACATTGGTGGAATGTAATTAAGTACATTTACTCAAGTACTGTACTTTTTTACATTTTGATGTGCTTGTACTTTATTGCAGTATTTTGATTTTATGCTATTTTCTACTTCAGTACATTCAACTCAACTACTACTACTCAAATATTGTACTTTTTATTCCACTTCATTTATTTGTCAGATTGAGTTACTAGTTACTTTGCAGATTCAGATTATTAATACAAAATATAAATTAATTACTAATAAATTAAGATATTATTATAGGTTAAGCTACCCAGCAGTATGTTAAGTAATTGAAATTAGCCTCATCTTTACCAGCTGCAACATTAAAGTGGTGTAGTACACTTTAATGCACCACTAATTATATATACTAATAATAATTCAGTAATGATTCTGAAATGGGTCATCCTGCATAATGAGTACTTTTACATTTGACAATTCAAATCTATTTTGATGCTTATACTTTTGTACTTTGTAGTAGTATTGCTACTTTTACTTGCATAAAAGATCTGAATACTTCTTCCACCAGCAGAAATAAATGAATAAATGAGTTACTTGTGTGCTACTTTCTCATTCACTATTTTCAATGGAAAGTCATACTGTAATTAACATTTAGTTCAAAGCACACTGTGCATAAGTACAGCCTCACAGAGCTGCTGGCTGTAGACACCTGAATTGCAGGTATTACTACTGTAGGCAAGGAAAGAGAATTTTATTTGAATAGCACATTTTATACACAGGGTAATTCAAAGTGCTTTACATAAGACATGGACACAACAATGAGCTGAAAGAAAAAAACGGAGAAAAGTAAGACATTTAATTACACCCTAAATTTGAAAAAGGTGAGACTTGTCTAACATCTTCTGGAAGGTTCTTTCAGATCTGTGCAGCACTGTAGCTAAAAACAGCCTCCCCATATTTGGATTTAGGATGTAGGGAAGGGCATTATTGACAGCATATGCTGATAAAGTATTCTTTTGAATGCACAACCTAAATAAAACATCAGGTATGCACTATTAAAGGACTGACTGAATGCTTCTTAATCTGCCACAGATTTCATGCCTCTCACCTGTCTAAATGATTCAGTTGCCTGGAAGGCAAAGAATGAGGCTATACTGAGAGTCTCTGTGGCACTTATAAAGAACCTTGAATTGTGTTGTCAGCTGCATTCTGAAGTCTGCCTCCCCTGTCCAATTTGGATTCACAAAAATTGAGCAGCCGATGCTAATACTCCCATAGGGACACTGGCAAGGAGTGCTTTAAACCCTCTTGCAAATCTCTTGCAAAAATAAAATAAAAAAAAGAAGGACAGACAACAAAAGATGAAGAAGAACATTACTTGGAAAAAGATCCTCTTCTTTTTCAGTCTCCTAACTTTTGGAAAAAGCCGACACTGTGATGACGTAATTCCAGCTTTCTCCCAAGTTCTTGAAACTTTCACTCTTAATAATGTCAGTGAGACACCACCTCAAAGTGGCACATAACAGTGGCAGGATGGAGGCAAAGAAGTCTTAACTAAGTGTCATGGAGGGCTTGATAAAAGAAGGAAATCCATTTTGAGCAGCTTTTTTCCTGCTGAGCCGGGGGCGGTTGATTTGATGGAAGCTGCTGTGTAAAAGCATTACTCTTTTCTCCAGCCCGCTAATTGGGATGGTTACCATTCCTCCTCTCGTCTAACCCACCCTTCCTTCACAGAGTTTCATCCCCTCTGTACTGGCAGTCGCCTTGTTTTGCCTTCTTGTACCTCTGTAAGTGGGGGAACACTGTGTGCTTTGTGAAACTTGACTGTGAAACTCAGACACATATATCTTAGGTGACAAATGAGCGGAGCGGTGCTTTCTGGTCCTATTTCCATGGCTATAAGGAGGAGGAAACACAGCTGACCTTGTAGTTTCACAAAACAGTAAGGTTCCATGAAGCAACAATTCAACAGCATGACTATCAATAAGTAGCTATTAATAATGCAGGCAGTGAAGCTCCAATCTCTTTAGACAAAAGGCCTCTATCAGTTTATCTAGTATGCAATGCATCAAATCAATACATGATGATAAGTATTGTAAATCCCTCCACACGGAGAAAGTCAACTTTTCTACTATTTCTCATCTAAAGTAGCTTATTACACAGAGGTAATAATTCATTATAATCAAAACAAAGTTTACATTCTATAATCATGAAGAACATACATTTTATGAATTTGTTTGACTAATTTAAATGACACTGAAATACTTGAAAAAAGTATTGTGACGTGTTGCAACGCAACAATGTCCTCATCCACCGGTCATGACAGCACGCTAACCTCAGAGAAGAGAAAGGAAGATGGTCCAGACAAACCTCGACTATTTCTCTCCCACTGCTCACTTCCTATTTTGGGATGCTGTGCGCTGCCACCGGGCCACCCGCTCTACCTGATTCTGCAGCCTCTGCACAATCCTCCTCATGTATAATACATATGTCCTGAGGATACAGCTCTTCATACTCACAGACAAACACAAGCAGCAGTGGGAGCCGAGAGCAAATAACACAGACGCCTCAGAACCTTTTGCTTGTTTGAAAGTGTACTCCCAGGCTCACCTATATCATGGAAACGACTTATGTCTACATTTCTAATAATATCTCTCTGTTTTGGAGGGAAACAGTGATCTGATGTCAGGACTTGGGTTAGGTCACTGCTTCATTATTGCTGATCCATGAGGGCTTGCTGGGCTGCATGGTGACTTGGTGGTAGAGAAAGCTGCAGCCATCAAAGCCTTACCACAGGGAGGACAATAATGAACCTCTGGCACTTTCAAACAAAGTGCAGCCATGGGTGGACAGAGTTCTCGCTCCTCTCCCCCTCCTGGCTACGGAACGGATTACTATAATGACGATTACAAGTAAACCGGTTACAATAACATGACTGAGACTTAGAGAAACTGCAAACGTGAATTTCCCTCTGCGGATATGTTTTCTTAGTGCCATCTTTTTATTTTACAGAAAGAAATAATCTGGTTCCAACCTTTTTGTATTTTCTATATAATCCTTCAAACCTTTAAGGGTATTTGAATCACACAGAACACACAGGACCTTTCATAGCTAAATGTTGTTGTATAAATAAACCAAGTCAATTTCACATTTTTGCTACCAGGCACACGTCATCATCAAATCCCTTCCCCTCTCTCTCTCTCTCTCTCTCTCTCTCTGTCTCACTCACTCACACACACACACACACACACACACACACACACACACACACACACACATACAAGTAACACTCACTACATAATCTTACCATTACAGAAAACAAGTCAATGATGACTTTGTCCAAAAGACCTCTTGAATCCAGTGTAAACTGCTTCCTCGTAATACATTCAATAAAAAGTCACAGTATTGCTGTCTAGTCATTTTCTCATTCTTTGGTAGAATTAAGACCCCGGCAAACTCACCATTAACAGGCATGCTGACCAGTGACACGCAGCTGAGATGTGTAGTAAATGTGCAGTTATGGAAACACCCTGCTTTATATACTAGGAAGATATACATGTACACTACCGTTCAAAAGTTTGGGGTCACCCAAACAATTTTGTGTTTTCCATGAAAAGTCACACTTATTCACCACCATACGTTGTGAAATGAATAGAAAATAGAGTCAAGAC
>JAVQJL010083251.1:0-10997 GCA_036024295.1 Nannoperca obscura
AGTCAGGATTCAGACTGCATCATAGCACAGAGACAGCACTGGTGAAAGTTACAAATGACCTTCTAATTGCATCAGACAAAGGACTTGTCTCTGTACTTGTCCTATTAGATCTTAGTGCCGCATTCGATAACATTGACCATCACATTCTATTACAGAGACTGGAACATTTAATTGGCATTAAAGACACCGCACTAAGCTGGTTTAAAACATATTTATCAGATTGATATCAGTCTGAACATGTTAACAATGAATCCTCTATGCACACCAAAGTTAGTCACGGAGTTCCACAAGGTTCTGTACTTGGATCAATTCTATTCACCTTATATATGCTTCCTTTAGGCAATATTATTATGATGCACTGCATACATTTTCATTGTTATGCAGATGATACCCAATTATATTTATCGATCAAGACAGACGTAACCAATAAATTAGCTAAACTTCAAGCTTCAAGGACATAAAAACCTGGATGACCTGAAATTTTCTGATGTTAAACTCTGACAAAACTGAAGTTATTGTACTTGGTCCCGAACACCTCCGAAACACATTATATAAAGACATAGTTTCTCTAGACGGCATTGCCCTGACCTCCAGCGACACCGTAAGGAATCTTGGAGATATCTTTGATCAGGATATGTCCTTTAACACTCACATAAAACAAATTTCTAGGACTGCCTTTATTCACTTATATAAAGTTGCCAATATCAGGCACATCCTGTCTTAAAAAGATGCAGAAAGACTAGTCCATGCATTTGTTATGTATAGGCTTGATTATTGCAGCTTTCTATTACCAGGCTGCCCCGATAAATCCTTTAAGACTCTCCAGCTGATCCAGAACGCTGTGCCACGTTTTCTGACAAGAACCAGGAAAAGAGATCCTGTTTCTCTACTCTGGCTCCCTAGGAGACTTCCGGATGCACTGAGCTCCTCCGCCCTCTATCTCTTTCCTTCTGATGCTTTCTGCAGGTATTTCTGCCAGAGCTGTAGAGTCTGGATCTATGGTTGCACCTGCTGTTCCTGCTGTTATTATTGTTATTGCTCTCAGTATTAGTTTTGTTATTAGTATTGCTATTAGTATTATTTTTATTAATATTACAATCAATACCATTGCCACAACTATTACATTACATATATGTGAAGAACTGTACTACTGTATGTTCTCCTTCCTTCTGCTCTCTCTCTCCTGCTCCAACCCAAATGACCGCCGACCTACATCCTGGTTCTGCTCGAGGTTTCTACCTGTTAAAAGGGAGTTTTTCTTGCCACTGTTGCCTAGAGCTTGTTCGTGGTGGGACTGTTGTTGGTCTTTGTAAATATAAGAATTGGTCTTGACCTGCTCTGTGCAAAAAGTGCCCGGAGAAAACATTGTTATGATATGGCGCTATATAAACAAAACTGAATTTAATCAAATTTTAATCGAGAGTAAACAAAGTAAAAAATCTAGAGGCGCTATTAGAGCAAGTTGAGGAAGATTCCAGGACCTCAAAGTGGTGAGTTTTGAGCCTTTAGGACAGCATATGGAGTCAAAGTTGAGTCAGAAAGACATCAAACACTCCACAGTGCAGCTGGCTTAAACCACAAATATCTGGGTATTCCTAGGTTGGGTCATTTCTGTGTAATACATAGTTCTTCTTTTGATTAAACACCTGTGTGGGGTTTAAAGTAGACTTTTATCAGAAAAGGCTATTGGAGTCGATAAATAAATTGATTTATGTATGTTATTCAGTTGCTTTATGCTTCCTGACTTGGCATCATGCATGCTGTTTGTGTTTATCTCACCCCTAAAGACCTCCGGTCCACAAAGGTGTCATATCTACTGTCACGTCAAAGAGCAGGAAATGTGAGTAACACAGGCGTCACAGATTTTCTTCTAGAATTCCCCCTGCAAAATCCAAAACAATAGCTATTGTTTTAGGGGAAGTTATGTTACATTTCTGGTATAAGATGTTCAAAGAATGTATGCTATTGAAACAGCTGCTCTGTTATCAAAACCAGATGTAGTAGGAAAGATGTTGGCTAAAGTAACTCATCTGGTAAAAATTTGTAATTCTGTCAAGATTCAGGAATACATGCCTTTTTGTGGTCTTGATTAGTGATGTTGCTGTCTGCATGTGGCAACAGGCAGATGATTCAAGATAATGTATCTGTCAGTATAGCAGTGGCAGTGGTACATCTACCACAAATGACACAGAAAACAGAGGAAACTGTTAATATTATTTGTAATCCACCATCATAGATTCTGAATAAATCAGTGTAAATAATCTTGAAATAATGCAAAAGACCTCAAGAAAGGTTCAATTGAATTCAATCAATGTGTTGCAAGTGTTTCAAAGGAACACTGGATCAAACAAATATATATAAATGTTTGATCCAATTTCACAGCTTACAAGAGAACATTTTAAAGAAACATGAGGGGTCATGGAATAAAGTGCAAACCAAAAAACCAACAAACCAAATTTCTATTATGGGAAGAAAATGTAAATTTGGTTAATTCATATTACTGATGAATCTCAAACCTATCTTTACACCTTTGAATGGGTTGTGCTCTTCTGCACCCACTGCACCATTGTACATATTACCAATTTTGGATATACTTAACTGTATTGCTGTGGTATCAGGGGAAGGAGGCGGTTGGTAAGTGTCACAGTGTATGTGTCACAGGACATGACAAATTCTTTCATCCAGACTTTGCTGATCAGCAATTGGGTGTCGTGAATGTTTTCATATTTATTAATCCCTCCTACTTGTAGCCTGTGTGTTTTTAAATGAGAGGGCATGCAGGGAGGTTCAGCACTGCAACAGAACAACCAACAGCGTGAGTCCTGCCACAACTCAGGTGCATATCAGAAGATACAGAGTGGAGATAACAGTCACATCGACCAGAAGAAGTAACAGAGCTTCATCAGGATTGCAAGTTTGGACAAAAAGGTAAACATATCTCTAACAGAGCTTCCTAGACTGTGAAATTCAGCAAAATGTAAGACGTTGTTTTATTTTCAGACAAGTGAAGTCAATTTTATTTATATAGCCCAATATCACAAATCACAAATTTGCCTCAAGGGTCTTTACAATCTATACAAAGTACAAAACCCTCTGTCCTTAGACACTCGATTCAGATAAGGATAAAAGACCTTTAAGCGGGAAAAACTGAAGAAACAGAATAGGACATGCAAAAGAGTATCTACAGAATAGACCAAATAGTAAAATTATAGTATGGCAATTATATGATGATACTGTGTCCCAGAAAGATCTGGAAATTCAATGTTTGAACTGTACACACTGCCAAACTAATGTGATGTAATGGTGTGCGCATGCCATAATCTAACCTAAATTGATATTGCACTCACTGTGCAGATAGATATTATGTTTACAGTACAGAGAGCACACAGTGAGCATGTTCTATCCGCTGCTCGCACATTAAAACATCCAGATAAGTTTTTCTTCTGCAATAGATGTACACATGCAACCAACAGAAATGTAACACTGTGTGAACTGAAGATGGGCAGACTTAAACCCAGACAAAGAAACCACGTGTTTGTTCAATAGCCGCACTTGTTTCTGTCTTGTCATGTGCTTAAAGTTAAACTCCATATAAAGCAAAAGCAGCCTTGTGTTTGTTCCATTTCTGTAATTTTTTTTCTATTTTCAGTTCATCATCATCAGACATAAATATCTTCAAAAAGAAGAAGTGAAACTAGAAGTTAGGATGAACCTGATAGTCATCCTCGTCGTCCTTGCAGCATTCAATGTTGATGTGGTAAGCACAACAATAGGAAACTACAAGAAGAAGTAACTTTATGTTTAACAGTCATCTCCTAAGGTGTTCAGAAGGATTTATAAATCTGTATATCAACCGAGTTTGTCTGTGCTCATTTCAGGCTTTGTCAAAAAGACGACCAAAAAACACTTTGTCACTTAAACCCCGGGGCCTTCACAGCGGTAAGTCAACTGTCAAGGTTACACATATTCTTAATATTTTACATTTGTTGCATCTGGTGACAGACGTTAAATGTTCTCCTCTCTCGTAATGTGATCTTCAGAGACGTGTCTGTCTGGGGATGGGAGCAGATACAGGGGATCTGTTTCCGAGTCATACAGAGGCAGATGTCTCAACTGGAACAGGTTTAAGGACCCTTGGGGAGTTTCACAGGGAATCGGCAACCATAATTACTGCAGGTATACCTTCAGTCACCAACCTGGCACCTAGATATGTTAGAGAGAGGCCTCATGTGTTTAATAAACACTTTACTTGAATACCAGGAATCCTGACCAAAGCTTGATGCCGTGGTGCCATGTCCGAAGAGGAAGGAGGACTGTGAAGGAATTCTGTGATATTCCCAGATGTAAGGCTGAGACTGGGAATTCCAAAAACATTAACATATTGTATGTTTGATTTGGGTTTTTCTAATGATCTCCATTTTCTGCTCCCACACAGGCTCTACGCCAACAGTAAAACCTCCTGTGGTTTTACCTGTGGACACAGGTACTATTGTTGTTTAAATACACTTCTTCTTCTCAATGTCATCTTATGATTCCCTTCATCAGCACTCACTGACTCATCCTGTGTGTCCCTGCAGAGCTGACATGTGGTGAGAGGTCTGAGCGGAGGATGCATAAAATAGTGGGTGGTTCATTCACACCTATAGAGTCGCACCCATGGGTCACTGCTATCTTTTATCGAGGCCATCGTTTCCTCTGTGGTGGCTCTCTCATCGCGCCCTGCTGGGTTGTCACGGCTGCACACTGCTTCTCTAATGAGTGAGACATAACACACAGAAAATGCAACACACTATCATTCCTCCACTGCAGTTCTCACTATAATGGAAATGTGACTCCTATGGGTATGTAATATGTTTACACACTTGTGTTTGGTTTGTGTTCAGTGATGACATCAAAATGGAGCATCTGTCTGTATACCTGGGGAAGACTGCCATCAATGAAACAGATGCTGACAGGGAACAGCATTTCACCGTGGAAAAACTGATCATCCACCAAAAATACAACGAGTCCAACTATAACAATGACATAGGTGTGCACAATTGCACTGTGTGTAGGTTATGTATAAGAGTGAGAAAGGTGAACAGCTGCTTTGGGTGCTTTATGTGCAGGACTCATAGCTGTGTTTGTCTTTGCATTTCAGCTCTGTTGAAGATCAAAAGCAAAAATGGAGGATGTGCGGTGAAGTCAGCGTCTACACGAACAGTGTGTCTTCCTCCCCTTCACACTCACCTTCCTGCAGGATTTCACTGTAGCATCGCAGGATACGGGTTGGAGAAATTTAGTATGTACTGCAGAACCTCTAACCTACAGATTCATGGACGTTCTTTCAGGCGTTTCAGTGATTCTTACATCTGTTTTGTCTGCAGCGGCGTGGCATAACTCACAGTACCTGAAACAGGCTGAGGTGGAACTGATCTCCCAGGCCAACTGTGAAAGGAAATCATACTATGGAGATCTCGTCACTAAAAACATGTTCTGTGCTGGGAGCCCTGACTGGAGCACTGATGCCTGCAAGGTGAGCAAAGATCCCAGTGTGTGAATATGGGTGTATGTGTGCACTGGGAAAGAGGATGTAAAAGGCCTAAAGAAAAAAAAAAGATGGCTTTTTGCAAACAGTGAATGTCTTTACTCTAGCTTTAAATGTCTGTACAAAAGCAGTAGTGCATAAAAAAGCACTGCTAATGTTAAGAAAGAAATTATTGTTACTTTATTAGACATCAAAGTGTATATTAAGAGTGGTTTTCTTTGGCTGAAGGTCCTGCCTGTTGTCCAATATTTATTCTCATTCAGGGGTTCAACCTTTCTTCACGTTATGAGCACTGACTAATAAGTGTGTCCTCTCCTCGCAGAATGACTCTGGTGGTCCGTTGGTGTGTGAAGTGGCAGGTCGGATGTTTCTGTTTGGGGTGGTGAGCTGGGGTGATGACTGTGCCAAGAAGAACAAACCAGGGGTTTACACGAAGGTCACCAACTACAACAATTGGATCGCAGCAAAAACAATGCTCCCGAAATACACGGGAGGATTAATGTATCCCAAAAAATGAAGCTGTAGCAGAAAGTTGCCCACTGGGCATTTCATTTCTTGAAGGAAGTAGTTTTATAGGCCCTGCGTGTATGCAAGCAAGTTGCTTGGTTTGGTTTCAATAGTAGCTGATAGGCAGTGAAAACAGTTTTGCACAGTTAAGATTTACTGTAATGGTTGAAAGTGAATTTTTATTTAAATGTATTCTTTTGTATATCATGTATAATATTTTTTATTATCTTTTCATGAACATCTCATACTAAGAGTATGTGTATTTCAAAACAAGCTATTATAAAGTTTATTTATCTAATTTAATTTGAAAAGCATTTCCTCTCGTAAAAGGCTGGCCCTGCCGTTGAACATTTTAAAAAAAAGCTAAATAAAATATTTATATTACTTATTCGTCGTGCTCATTAAATTCCAAACCCCAAGTCTTTCTGTGTTTCGCACATAAAAATGTACACACCCTGTTGCTGGCTTACAGGAGGCCCACATATTTCTGTTCCTGTGTTCGTGCTGTTTATCAGACGAGGAGCAACAGCGACCATCTGCTACAAAACATAAATGTGTGTCTAACAAAGGAAATATACATTTTATCAGATGAACTGCAGAAATACTGCAAAAAAGAAGATCCAACACAACTAAGTCTTGCACTCGGACAATTTGTGTGAGTTCCCTTCAGTTCAGCGTGTCCTTTAGTAAAAGAGTCCCTAAGTCAAACACTGGAGGGCACTGCATAACATACAGACAGCTCAGCAGTCTCATACTGAGAATATCACATCAAATATTTTTGTTTAAACAACAGTGACAGTCACACTGACCCAGTATCTTCATAACTGAGGGCAGTTTCAGGTTTAACCCACACTTGTTACACTTCTTAGAAACAGTGAAACAGTCAGTTGTGCAGCAATTACTGCTTCACTTATGAAGTGCCATACAACTCAAACTGGACATTCTAAATATAATTGGCGCTTTGATCTTATATCTCTTTAAAGAAGCTAAGAATTATTCCATTAAACATATATCGAATGGACTGCAGCAGATTTATCACATAATGTAGTTCAACATGAAACAAAACAAACATGACTATTGAGCTAAGATGGCCGATGGTTCTATCTGTAAAGCATGCATTAGGAAGCAATTTGGCTTTTAAAATGTCATTAGTTTTGCAGTTATTTAGTCATAAACAAGAGTATTGGACAACTTTACCAAATGATGGTGCTATAGAATAATAGTCATTAGGATTCATCCTCTGGGGACAATTATTATCTATACAAAATTTCATTTTGTTTATTTCAGTTTATGTTTTCTAAATCATTGCAGTTTTACTGTATTGGCACAAATGAAGCAGTTTGTAGTATTTTGTAGTATATATATAACAGTAGTATATGACCAAGTACAGATAATATAGTGTTGACTTTGGGTGGACAAACACCAGCTGTGTGTGTGTGTGTGTGTACACTGACAGCACATAATTTCTGTCCCAAAATCAGCCCTTTTAAATGCTTTTGTTTCTAAGCAGACCTAAGAAATAAATATGTATTGTGTGACTCAGTGTTGTTCACATCCATATGCAGCATTGTACAGAAGTATTAATGCTAAACATGGTTCTGCTGCAGAGTGTGTGCGGTAGGCCGAGCGTCACATCTTGTCAGGCAGTTTATGATTTCCAGCAAAGTCTCAGCGCGGAGCAGCGAGTGCTTGTATGTTCAGTTGTCCGATGTCTCACACCTCTCTGTCTAATACCCCATACCTCCAACACCAAGCGCCCCTCCCAAAAAAAGAAACATGTCACAGGAACGCTAAGCACCACTGCTCCAATCATGACACGTAATCAATCAATGCAAATGTCTTTACAACAGCAACACAGAGAGTTCCCAGAGAAATTGTGGTGTAATCATCTGAGTACACTCTGTACGCACTGAACAACCACAGTCCCGCTGGTCATCGCATCATTATTGAGAGCATACTTCAAAACCTCTCCAAGCAACCTGTTGCAATGCTTTCTATCAAAGTCTGTTTAGACAGGTCCACATATACAGAGAGTTCACAGCAACACTACTGGAGCCAACCACAGGTCGTCCTATTCCCCCTCAATTATTCACAGAGAGCAGTTTACTTTACTGCTCTTCTACTCTGCCTCAATCCATATATGGATTTAAGATACTGCGAGTATGAGTCTTACTCCTCTTTAAGGACAATTCCTAAAGAAGAGAAGAGGAGAGGAGAGGAGAGGAACAGGGTCTGCTGGAACCAGGTGGACCAGAGTGTCCAGTCTCTGTGGTTTAGATCGCAGCTGCTTGTCTACATCCACATTAGGGACACACACACACACACGTACACACACACACATGCAGGGGAGTCTCATGGCTGCAGTCTCTTTGGTCTACGCTGGGTATAAATACTGCTGTTTTTTGCTGTTGGGGTCTCCAGTTTCCCCAAAACAGATTCACAGACACACACACAAAACCGTTACAGAATGGGATTCTTGATATACCCTGATATCTGATTCTTTTCAAAGATATTGTTTTCAATTTAATGCACACACAAAAAAAGCCTGTCAGGTGGGTGTTAAACCAGTGGGGCAGCTGTTCATTTAGAACCCTCTGGGTCAAAGTAAAGACGTTAAGGAGGAACAGTGTGTGGGTGCGGTGCAGGGTCTTTCTGCTGGAGAGACTCCTTCCTTTAGCTGCAGCCGGCAGCAAGCTGAATCCTTGGTCTTTATTTAGACCTGGACATTTAGGCCTGGAGACATGAACTCCTGACCCACCTTGTAATGAACATAGATCATGTGTCAGATGCAGGTTTGAAGCATCATAAAATTAAAAAAACAGCACCACCAGTTTTCTTCCACACTACAGGTGCTGGTGCAGCTCCTCATCTCATCTCTAGTGTCCACAGTTTTACAGATGTGAAGTTGACCTTTATCGGGCTGCATGCTTCCAAACACAATTATGTGTTTACAACCTTCCCCTATTGTAAATGTTAGCCCCCTCCTCTGCACTCACCTCTTCTCCCATATCTTGGAATCACAATTTCTCCCCATTAAGTTTCCCCAACACTTTCCTTTTTGGGGCCACTGGCATGCATGACGTAATTTGGGAAGCGGTCTCACTTGCAGAGTGTGTGTGTGTGTGTGTGTGTGTGTGTGTGTGTGTGTGTGTGTGTGTGTATGATGAGTGTGTGCGTGCAGGGAAAGCGTCAGTGCGCACCAGCACCAACCCGCTTGGAAGCTGTATTCCTTCCCTGTGATTGGGCGGAGGGCGGTGATTCTTTCTGTCACGATTTGGGTCGCTCCCACCGGAGGACACCGACCGCCTGAGTCCAGCCTTTACCGAGGTGTTCTCCAGAGGAGAGACGCATGAGGGTTTCGTCTCAGGGGCCGGACTGTCTACTCGGGATTTGCCCTCTTGCCTGTGTCGGTGTGGAGAGGAGAGCAGCGGGAAGGAGAGGAGAGAGGGTGGATCTTCACTGCTGGAGCGACCAGCCGCCTTTCTTCTGTCGGGGCTGCGGTAAAAGTCGTTCACGATGCCGGTGTTTCACACCAAGACCATCGAGAGTATCCTGGAGCCGGTGGCCCAGCAGATCTCCCACCTGGTCATCATGCACGAGGAGGGGGAGGTGGATGGTAAAGCCATCCCAGATCTGACAGTACCGGTGGCGGCGGTGCAGGCGGCAGTCAGCAACCTTGTGCGGGTGAGTCTCGAGTTCTAACCAGGGCGTCAGACCCTGACTGGCAAAGTACCTTCACACAGTGACATTTATCATCCAAACTTCAAATCCCCGCTTAAACCGACATTTCTGGAGACAAATTGGTACATCGACCCATCTGACTGTATTGCTTTTGTTTAATCAATGTCATAAATGGATTAGAATAGCTGGTCAGCAGCCTGTCCTGCTGCACGGAGCAGTTCATTTCTTTTCTATGTGGCTTCCAGATAGATTTATGGCAACCCCGTCTTGATCTTTGCTAGCCATAAAAATGATATAAAACTGCCATGCACCCAGCTGACGCTCATGCGTGTTTCACGAGCTCCTGCGGTAGTTCTCCACGCGCGTCCGTACGCACACAACCCAACAACATGTCAAACTTTGCCCCGATTGATAATCAGATGGCCGCAGAGCTTAATGAAGTATGTGGGGCGGAAGAAACGAATGCTGATTGAACACACACACACACACACACACACTGCACACTGTGATCAAATAAGAGGGAAATGTCACTTGTGCCAGACCTAGAGGTGAACTGTGGTTTCTGTGCTCTCAGCTTCATTAAACTGAGTTGCATTGTTGTAGAATTTACAGTTTATAGAACAATGGATTTAAGAAACAAAGCCCATTCATGGTAATAACTTCCACAGAGAACTGGAGGCTACACTCATTTATCAGACTCCCAACTTCATCTACACCTACATTTTCCTCCCTGCTCCCTCAGCTTCTTTGACCCTTCCACTTACTCTCCCATCTCACCCTCCTGTGTGGTTTCCTCGCTGTCATCTTGAGTCTAATAAATCCTTTTGTATGGACAGTCTGACAGTGATGTCTCCTCTGTTTGCACTGACTGGAAAAATCAATATGGGCCACATCATTAATGCTGATCTGGGGTTGTTGTTATTGATGCAGGGGCGACCGGGCTTCACTAACTCAGGAGAAATCAGCAGCAGACAGAAGGAAACACTTACTTGCTTACGCTTTAATTGTTGAGTCTGATAGAGAGACAAGAAGCTGGTTCCATGTTAATTTGACTTGATTGTGATGATACAAACTTTTAATGCAGGTTGTGCAGACTGAAGAGCTTCATATTCTCTGTTTTGCAATCTTTTATTGTAATTTGCTTATGTACATTGCTGCATGTTGCTGAAGCAGGTCACCTTAGTGCCGCTGTTCTGGCCATGGCTCTTCTGCAAAAAACAAGATCCTCGTTTTCATCAGGACTGTCTCTTTTAGATTAAGTTTGAAATTGTTATTTAATATT
>JAVQJL010083259.1:0-26258 GCA_036024295.1 Nannoperca obscura
GCACTCAGTCACACCGATTAGAGTGGCAAGACTCTTTGTTTTTAGTCCTTTTCGCTATGTGTATTTTCATCTCTGTGGCGCGCATGTTCACATGCTAAATCTCCATCTGGCCGCTGTGAAACGAAGTTCACAGCATTGGAGTCGAGATGTAAACACACATTCACACAGTGTTCTTTTTTTTCGCTAAGCTGCAGAGACAGACATTTACCAAAGTGTGCTGTATGTCGCGTATGTGTACCAGCCAAGAGTGGTTTAATGGTGTCTGTGTGTGAGCGTGCACGTGCGTGTGCATGTACGTGAATGTGTAAGTGCACATGGGAAGGAACATGTTCACACACCAGCCAAGATTTTCTTTCTTACACATGGAGTGGAACTGCTTTAAGCAGCCAGAATAACGTTGCAATTTCTATAGTCTCAGCCGCATGGTACAATTTGTTCCAAAGCACTTGCCTTGCTGTACAAATCACAGCCAGGCAGCCAACTATAGCTAGCCCCGTCTATTACCATCAACAGGCCAACTGCCAAGAGAAGAAACACTTCCAACAGTTTTAATACCTTGTTTTCACACAAGCAATGTTTCACTCCAGCTTATAAAAGCCAAATGACAATAAGAATAGCATGTACAAGAAAACCAGCCTTTTTTGGTGTAAACTAAAATCTTCTTAAAGCTGGTGTTATTACAGCAGACCAATGGTCCCTGTTCCCCCACCCTATTTGTCCTATTGTGGTTTGGCATTGAAGGCGTCTGCTCAGGGTAATAGATAGAGCATAGTCAGGGTTGGATGTTTTAATGGCATTTGTCTGCGCTTTATAATGCTTGGTCCAGTTTTACTATTGTGTGAAAAATGACACACATTCCTAGTCACACGTTTGCCTTTGCTTCAAGATTCTTGCACACTGAATGTTTGAGAGTTAATGATTTCCCTCACAGTGAGCGAGGATGGAAATTGCAGAAAAGCGACAGGTTAGTATCACACTAACTTTCCCCTCATCTCTCTGGTCCATTTATCTCAGAGGTACTCTGAAGCACAAGGCTGTAACATATTTTAATGCACCTCTACATGATAAAAGTTGACCGGCTGCTGCTACATGTGCCACACTTCAGTATTCATCCCCCCACACTTCGAAGTCTTCCTATGCACCACTGTGTCTCGTAGCATTAAACATTCAGGAGAAACAAATGAAAGGCTCTCTTAAAAGCTCTAACCAATAGGTTTTACAAGCCTACCATGCCGCATTTGAATAAAAACCAAGACTAAAGTGGTCTAGACAGCAGGAAATCCAACTCTGAAAGAATACAACAACTGAAGTTAAATGTTTTCCCCTTTGGTGGTGGTGAATGCATTGTAGTGTACCATATATACTCATTTGGTTTATGGCTTGGAGAAATTGAATTGGTGCCACAGAGATGCAATATTCAGATCTTAAGGGGACTGGTGGAGAGAGGCTGTTCGGCCATAAAGACATATGAGTGAAGGATGGAGAGTTTGTGCAGCGTTTGATGAACGATGATGTATCATCAAATACTTAAACTGTCTCCAACACTCAGGATCAACTCCAGTTATTCCACACAGGGGCAATGAGGAAAATCACCAGGGAAATGTGGAAAAATATGAAATTCCTCACTGGTTTTGGTTCAGAAATGACATTAGTGTTGGACAGTAAATAAGTATCCAGAGGTGTCTCTCATCCGTCCGTGTGCCTGTGTGTCTGTCTGTTTCCTCCTGGTGTCCTCTAGGTGTCACTAGAGATGTTCTTGGACCAGATAAGGCTGACTTATCTGGAGTGTGTGTGGAGAGTTTGTGCCAGTGCGTGAAAAGTGAAGCCGCAGCTTCTCCTGTGCACTGACAGCCTCAATCCAGTTGCCGTGGTGATATCCTCTCCCAGGTGCATCAGTCACATTCTCTCTCTCTCTCTCTCTCTCTCACACACACACACACACACACACACACACACACATTCACACACTTGCACACATCATCTCACTTTGTCTCTTCGTCTCTCAAACACATACACACACACATACAAAGGGACACACACCTCTGTCTCGGGGGTCGGCTCCACTTCCTCACATGCCTCAACACCCACAGCTGGCTGTTTGTGCCCTTCCCTCCAGTTGCTTAGACAACCATCATTAACACCAGTGTCCCTGCGCTGCGCTAGTGTTAGCTCCTCTGTGTCACTCTCTCCCTGCGTTGCAGCTTATGCCGTACACCCCGCTTTTCCGCAGGTGTCCAACGCATCCCACCCCCCACCCACCACGCACTCGCTAATGAGAGTGAAAATGAGAACAATGGGGAGAGGAGCACGGGGCCCGCCAGCTCATCTGGGCTCCGTTGATCTTGTTAATTGCGTCCGTGGATGCGCTTCGCTCCCTTTGAAGTGTGTCTGAAGAGCCCGCTTCAGAGACTGGCAATTACCGCACATCATGTAATTGCTGCAAGACAGGCAGCCATATGAGAGAACTCATGTTACTGTATGTGTGCGTCGGGGTGTGTGAGTACATGTCAACAGTGTGTGTGTGTGTGTGAAAGAGAGAGAGAGAGAGAGAGAGAGAGAGAGAGAGAGAGAGAGAGAGAGAAAGAAAGATTCTGATGATGGTGATTCCTTCCAAAGTGTTATAACAGCATGTCAAGTATTACGTCCTGTCAAACCACAACACCTTCAGAACAAAATCTTAACAGCTTTGATGCAACAAACAGCTGCATTTTGTAAAATGACTACTTTACCACTTTGTTAAAAATCAATTTGCACCGATCAAAAGCCCTAAATGCAGACCTAGGTAAGTATATGAGCACTTAACTGTAAACAGCCTCATTATCAAGACGCTGTATTGTGCACGACCGTGCAGCACGGTATACTGGTGGAGGAGAGGTGGATGCATTGACTTCCCCTCTTTCACGATCAAATCATGGCCAAATAAAATGCTCCTGTTTGTCATCACAGCCGTTACGTTTCCTGTACTTATCTGGAATTTATAACACTCGTCTGCATTGTAGATAGTCATTCTGCCCACATCTCATCAGATATGACAGCGTGTGTTTACAGTGGGTGGAAAGGCAGAGAGAAATGCAGAAATACCAAATTAAAATCAATCAATCATCTATCTACCTATCTATCCATCTATTCTTTTCAACCACTGATTCAATACTCTTTGCAGTAATGTATTTCAGAAGAAAAAAACCCACACTGTTCTGTACAAAAGACCCAGCTGATATACGCTGCCAACCTGCTCTGAGCTGCAAAGCCTCTCACTCGCCCCCCCCCTTTGCCATAAATCAGATAATGTAACAGTAGCATGCCGCTGTGCTTTATGGGAGATACAGATACAACGAGGCAACCCTGTGCTCCCACTCCCACGTCTGAATACAATTGAAAGTGGTACAGATGAAATGTACCACTCGGGGCTAACTACAGCTGTAAGATAAATACTGTGTCACGTACTGCTTTGGTAGCAGACAGGGATTTGTCTCTGTGTGATAGACCACAAGTGTGCACGCTATCAGACGCACACGCGCACAACAGCATGTCTGTGTGTGTGAACCATCGTAGGCATATATATTAAGGTTTCAAATGACAGAGGAACTGAATGAGGATAAAGAGTACATAGTCGTTCCTACTTTTGTAGAAATAAAACATTTTCAGTACAGTAATGTAGGTCAGTGCTCGACCATTCGCCTGTTATCTGCTATCAGATATATTAGATGACAGCACAGGAAACAAGAGTACGAGTCTACAGCCATGCTAGCAGCTCTGTGAGGCTGTAGTGAGCAAAATGCTAACACATCTTAGTTTAGCATATTAGCATTCTAACATTTTCTAATTAGCACTTAACACCAACTACAGGTGTGGCAAACATTTGGTCATAAACCAAAGTATTCGATAAATCATATTTCATCCGTCAATGGGAGATGGATAAAGGTATTACAATTCACCCTGAAGCAGACAAGAATGTCTTTACCAAATTGCATTTCAATTGCATGTCAAGACATTTCCCTCAAAACCACAAGTGTCAATCCTGCGCTGGAGGAAAAGTCAGGGATCACCAACATCAGCAGGCTTCGTCCTCTGGGGACCATGAATGTTTGTACACAATTTCATCTTAATCCATCTCACAGTTGTTGAGATATTTCAGTCTGCACCAAAGTGGTGGACCAATCACCTGACTGCCATCCCTAGAGCCATGCCGCTAGTGCGGCTAAAAAGGTTCCTCCAGCAATTTCTCGCAGTCTATGAGCAGAAATTACTAATGCCAGCCTGGGAGTGACATCAGCTCTAAAAAAGGAAAGAAGGAAGTAGAGCTGGCCAATTATGAAGAATATGAACACCTGGGTGTCATAATTGGTTATGAAATTCCACATACACAGCCCTTTAACTGTACAGAGAAGTTTGAGAAGCTTTTTTTTAATCTATGAAAACTAGAAAAGGTTGTTCTTTACAAGGTCACAGTTGTCTCTTCACTTCCTTATCTGGCTGATTATCTTAAATGTGTCTAAATCAGTCTAAACCTTTAATATATTTCATTACTTACTGTTATGTGTCTTTTTTCAAGTTAATCGAAAGAGAGCGTAACCCTCGCATGGACTTCAGAGGTGTGTCTTGGCAGCAACTCTATGAGTGGGTGGTAGCTTAGCCAAAAGTGTCTCCTAATATTATGGTTATGTTATAGACAGTTTGCATACATGTTCCACCTTGAACTGTGGTGTTTGAATACACTAAAAATAGGCTTAGTATTTTGACTCTGTTGCAACACGCTGCACTATTTTGAAAGTGAATGGACCAGCATAAAATAATGTGAACACACACACGCACACACACACACACACACACACACAAACATACCTAGAAAGAGGGCAAGGAAAAAAAGGATTGCACTGAGGCAGCTTGCCGAAGGGCAGCCTGCCAAAAGAGTGGGAGAGAGAGCGAGAGCGAGAACAAGGGGGAAGAGAGAGAGGGCAGGAAAGTCCTTACATAGCCCACAGGAAGAGCTGTGTCAGGGCAGGAAGCTCCTTGTTTGGGCATGGAGGTTTCCTGGCGCTAGAAGGCTGACATTTCTTCTACTGGTTGGCTTCTGGAGAGGGGATCACAAGAAGGCTCAAGGGAGGCTGCAGAGGTGGTGGTGGGCCGCCAGTCGGGCTGGGCTGGGCTGGGCCCGCTCTCTGGTTTCAGCTCCAGCACTCCCTCCCTGCCTCCCTCCCTCCCTCCGTGTCTGCTTTGCTCTCTGTACAGCCAGCAGCTAGTGGCTTATTGCTGTAGCAGACACTTCACAGGCCAGCATTCATTCTAATGTCGTACACTGTGCAGTCTGTAATATAACATGGCACATGTTGCTTTATTAGCATAGCGATGCATTTACTGTATAGATCATAAGAGAGACAACACAGTGAGCATGTGGATTGCATCTGCTTATAACTATGACAGTTGTGACTTTGGTGATGCTCTGACCTTTACTTTAGCGCCACCATCAGGTCAAACTTTTTTATTTGTCCAGTACGTTTGTTTATCACCAGGCTACCTGAAATACTAATAACATCCAGATCAGTTTCAGCTTTAGCAAATGTGAGCATGCTAGTACACTAAACTAAATGGTGAAAATAGATAACAGTATACCTGCTTAACATCAGCATGTTAGCATTGTTACTGTGAGCATGTTAGCATGATAAATTTATATCAAAGCATTGCTGTTCCTAAGCATCAGAGTTGGTAACATGGCTGTATAGATTCTTAAATAGTTTAGTTAAGTTAAACAGTTTTTTTTTGTCTGCTACAACTAACATATCTGCTCAGTAAATCACCCTCCTTTGAGAAAAACTCCTCATGTCAAAACCAAAAGGGAGAAACACAACAGCCCACATTAGCATTAGCATAAGTGTCCTTTCTTATCTAACTTATAAACATGAACACATGTCTTGTCTTTTACCTTAGCTTGTTGAACGAGCGACCAAACTAACATGCACAGGGCAAAAGTGCACTGCTAACGTCAGTTTGCAGCGTAGATGGCGAATTAGCTGCTCAGCCGAAGCACATTAAACAGCATATAACCGTACCTGCAAATGTCACTTAAGTCCGGTTAAATGCTGATGTGGTCCTGACTCTTCAGTACCACTAACAACAGCTGTCAGCCAGCGACACACCAGCTACAGCGCACGTTAGTTTACTTTGTCTCTCGTCCAGCTCTCTGACCTCACACTGCAATGCTAAGAAGACATTTTTGACACATTAGTTAATGGAAAAAGCATGTGTGTTTTCCTAGATGATGTTCAATGAAGAAAAAATAACAGGGATTCAAAATTATTTAAATTATTTCCTTTTTAAGTGCTTGCTACCTTATTATATTTTTAGCTGTGACATTCAAAGTGCTTCATGTTTCCATTAAATTTGCAACCGTTCAGAAAAACGTCTGCTTGTTGTGTTTGAGCGCTTCCTTTAGCATCTGCCTTTACTTATGCTGGTGACCCTTCCCCTCACTTTGTCTTTGTGAAGCTGGGTGAAAATGGTGCCAAAAACAAAAATACAGCCACTTTTCCGTCAGTGGCTGAAACCCTGTTGTGGGCTCATATGCTTCATTGCTTATTGATCGGCCATCTGCGCATTTGTGTTGACAATAAACCTCAACTGCTCCAAGACAGACAGGCAAACAGACAGACAGACATCTAGACAGACAGATGTTTCCTGGTAAACAGCAAGTGCCCCTTTCAGACATAAATCTGTAAAGTAACAAGTTAAGTCCTGCACCTGCTCTCTCTCTCTCTCTCTCTCTCTCTCTCTCTCACACACACACGCACAATAAGAAAAGCAGCAGACTGAGGAAAGGGAATTAAAAAAGAGAGAGGATAGACAGTAGACAGGCAGCAGGGTGCAATACAATCCTAGACACAAATAATCACAAATAGACACAAGTACACACACACTGACATCCACTCTTCCACCTAAGGCACTCCTACTGTCATGTCTCTGTGGACCATTACTTCATAATGCACGGCAGTCGGCAGTGCAGCCCCGCTGCTTCATAGCATCACTGGCATGGCTGGAGTGGGGATGATGGTGTTTGTGGTTGCCAGCTAAAATGTGTGTGCGAGTGTGCGTTGGACGTGTTCAAGCCTGGTAGTTATGAGCAAAGCAACAGAGGTAGGAAACAGCGACAAATAAAAGCAATAATGTACGTTAAAGGTGAAAGTCAAACAGAGGAATGTAAAAGAGCACATATCAACAGAGGAAGATGGATGGGGTGTATTTAGGAACAACACAGGGAGTAAACAACCATTCATTTAACTGCAATTTCTCCTCATTTGACTGCTTTAAAGAAAGAGTGAAACCCTCATTCTCATCCTCACAGCAACCTTTAGCCCGCTGGTCTGGATAAAATAACAGAATAGGTCTGGGGTCATTACTCACAATGGAGGACTCTATTAAGCGGCAGTGTACAGAGCAAAATGCACACACACATACAAGCACACACTCATACCCTGAGGTGCAGAGAGAGCACACTGAAGTGTGCGTGCGTGCATGCGTACGGGTCAAATGTGTGGCCCTCTGTGTGTGAATTATACTTAACTGCAGGGATATTTCCGAGCTGTAAAAAACCACATGCACACGAGCTACGTGCGATTTTTGTAATCTAGCACCATTACTGGCGGCTTCACGTACATTAGATGATGAAAATGATGGAGGGCGGGAGGAGATAGGGCCCCTGACGGGATAATTTTACTGAGGGGGCAGCTGAGGTATTTTTAGCCAAACGATTGAAGCGTTGAAAGGGTAGTTCATGATCTGATCACAGATCTATACTTATGGTAACAGGATAGCCATGATACAGTAACGTACGGCTTACACTAGGCTGGATGTTTGAGTGTACTATATAAAAAACGTTGCTTGTCTCACCTTGTCAAAGCATTTCTGTGCTGAGCCAAAATTTTCCTGGGTTAAAGTTGGGTTATAGCTGTGGCCAAGGCTCATGACTTCACATTGGCAGTAATAACCTGTCAACTGTTTCACATTAGGAAGCGTAAAAGCCTACATACACACTTGACAGAGCTGACAGATGCTGACATGCCACTGTATGCAGTCACAGGCCCTAAATGAGGACCTAACTGTGTGGATGTGACAGAGATGGGGCTGTGCTCGGCTCGCCACTGCACACACTGCTTACTGTTAACTAGCTGTTAGGGAGGCAGACAAGGAGAGACAGACAGAGAGAAAAAGTGAAAGGGGATTGATTGCTTAGATTTATATCTATATAAATCGGCAGAAAATTACATTACATTAAAGGAGTTCGACATGTTGGGAAATACACCTACTTGCTGAGAAATAGATGAGGAGACCACTCTCATGTCTGGACAGTAAATATGAAGCGGTGGATATTGTTACCGTAGGAAAGAATTTCCCCCCTGTTTCCAGTTTTTTTGCTAAGCTTATTGGTTGCTGGCTGTACCTTCACAGACATGACCTCTTCTCATCAAACCCTCAGCAAGAAAGCGAAAAAGCCGATCAATAAATGTTAAACTATTCCTTTAAACATTGTCAGACCCTTGGAGAATGCTGACCCGAGGGTTTCCCCTGAGAATATTATGAATAAAACAAGCTCGTTGATGTAAACCATTTATACGATGTGCACGTGTGAGTCTGTGCTGGTGGACAACAGAAGCTCCCAGTAGGTATCCCGGCCGCTCCCACCCTCCTGCTCCCCAGGCGCTGCTCACTGATGACATCAGCTGGTGTGAAAGTGGCCATTAGTTCCACCTCATCACTATGGGACAAATATAGCAATGCAAGGCTTTCATCAAACGTGGAGGACAGCTGTAGTGAGGGGGCGGGAAAGGAAACCTGGCCAGATGATGATACACATTCACCGTATCCCTCCTCCTCCTCCCCAATTCTAATTTGTCCCGTTCCCTTGCGATCACGCTGTCACCCATGAGACTGATCACATCTTTTGGCTGCAGGACATAGGCACACACACACACACACACACACACACACACACACACACACACACACACCTGTTTACCTAATTCTACATCCTATCCACATAGGAATTTTCTTTTTTTTTTCTATGTGATTGTGGCTCAGCTTTTAAATGAGGCTTAGCAGCAGCCGGATGACAACCGCTGCTTTTGTAATACCTGGTGCTGTATTATGAAAGCAGAGCAGCAACAGCACACAGTATCATTGTCAGTGTTAGTCAAAACTATGAAACATCAAGACAAAGGATGTCTCTTGCCACTGCTGTTAGTCCTGATTATATTATCTTTGGCCCTGAACCAGTGATATTGTTTTTTCTTTCTTTCAGTTGTGTGACTAAAGCTTCATCTGTCACAAATTACATTATTTAATATCGACTCATTCCACAGGTGTTGGGTCACTGATTATTTTTGGCAGTGCACGGCCAAAAGACACTGGGTGAGATTATTATTGTGGTCAGTGCTGATGTATTGTGGAAAAGCAGAGCACTTACAGGAGCGTGTGTGTGGCGCATCTCAGAACAGGTGGCTGCGTTGTCGGATCAGACACCTGGCCTCCGCCTTTTGAATGACAGGTGGTGAAGTCACTGCAGGGCACATCTGGAGGCTGGGGGGGGGAGAGACACAGTTTTTCTATCAAATCTCTGTCTGTCTCTCTCTCTTTCTCTCCCTCTCTCTCTCTCTCAGCGTTTGATCAGAGTTGTCAGAGTGAGACCCAGGATGCCCTGAACTGATCACAGGAGGAGGATAGATGGTTTTGTACGAACTTTATTATTCTAATCTCATTTTGTAGTGGTTTTGGTAGTGCGCCTCGTGAAAATATGCCTCAATGGCCACTACAGCTTCATATATATGTGTGTGTGTGTGTGTGTGTGTGTGTGAGCCTGCAGACACACACAAACACAGTAAAGCAGGACTGTAGCTCTCACCTCTAATCTGGGCTGTTGTGACAACTGGGTGGTTGCTCTGAACTCTTGAACTACAGTTCAAACTAAACCAGTGACCTCAAAATGCATCTGTAAGGCTTCACGTGGAATAATAAAATGGGTCATAGAAACAGGCAGAATTAATGGGGAACAAAAGCAGAACAAGCCATCAGTGAATCAGGGCAGTACAGCACTCTACTAATCTACTACTACTCTACTAATGTCCACAAATTATGTAGAGACAATACCATTATTTATACAAGTCTCCATTCAAAAAAACTCAGTTATTTTTTGTTTGTTTGAATCATTGTTATTTAGGAATTGATGTCTTGCACAGTGCCATCAGAAGCCTTTAATTTGCAGTAGGAAGCCATCTGCTGCAGAACATGCATCCCTCTGATAAAAACCGACAAGGCTCTGAGAGGCATGACTACATTTATTTACCCAGCCTCAGAGACCTTGCTCAGGGACTGCATATGATAGTCAGACTCACAGACAGAAAAGAAAACAACTAGATCCCACTTAATAGCCTCAACACATAAAGACTTTTGAGGGCCTGTTTGCATTTCAGAGCCACCCAGGTGCCTTTTGTGAAGCTGTAGTGCACTTGATGCTGAGTTGAAGAGGTGTCATATTTGGAGGTACTTAAGCATGCACTGTTTTGTTGTCTGTTCAAAGCCATGTACTTCAAACAAGCATGGCTTATTAAGTAGAGCTAAAGTTGCCAGGACACCTGTAGATTATTGTGGAAGTGATGCGTCAAAAATGTCTTCTTTGTGCCGCAAATAATTTCAAAGGTGCTTGTGAGTTGTGCTGTTCTGTTTTGAACAGGTACTCAGCTAACACACATGCAAAAGATTCCCATATCTTTACCCAGATATGAAGAGCACATTTGTGACATCTTGATCATGTGTTTGAGTGTCTTCATGTGCAAAGCGGAGCATCTGTTGTTTCAAGTTGGTCTGTCTGTGTTTCATTTACAGCATAAGGGGATAATTGAATGTGAAAGGGCCGCTGCATTTTGTCCAGGTCTGTCAAACTTACACTTTCTGACTGATATTTGTTTCAAACTGTCACATGCCAAGCACGTTTCCTGAATGCTGTGTCTGTGTAAATGTTGCAATCTACCTGAAATCTAACTGTGAGGAGGCTGGAAATCAAGCAGTTTAAATATAACCTACTTATCCCAAAAGGCTCAACAGGTGTTGAGTGCAAAAAGGCAGAACAGGAGAAAGCACCTGACGACAGTATCAGTGTTCCCTATTGGCAAGATGAAAAAGCCATCCCAGCGAGGGAAAGCAAGACTCTGAACATGAGATCAATGGAGCATATTTAAAAGACATTAGAGAGCAGTCCTCCTGTCATATCCCTGTGATAAAGTACAGGAATCTAGCCTTCCAGCATACAGTACAGTGTCTCTATGAAGGTGATTCTCCAGTGTCTTCCCTCCCGTGTTTAATCTCCATGTGGAGATGAAGGATGGAGGATGGCCAACAGTGCCTACGTTCCAAGCTGGGCTCTCGGTCACCCGACGCTGGCCTCTCCCCAGTGGCCCAGGAGATGTCAAGGGGTGAGGGCAGAGGAGAATGGATAGCTGCCGGCCCTGGAGCCCCTCATTCACTCTCTAACTTGCTCACATTAAAGAAAGCTCTAATCACTGCGGGGACTTGGCCAATGATGTGCTTATCAAACGGCATATTTCAAAAAGGCATCTTAAAAGGCCCGAGGGCGAAGAGGCAATAAGAGCACATTTGTATGTGGATGAAAGGGAAAAGTGTAGACAGACCTTGCATCAGAATACAGAGGGGGGAGATCATTAGCATCTCCAGCAAAATATGCGCTACCAGAGAGGGAGAGCGAGGTAGAGACAGAGAGGGAGAGAGAGAGAGAGAGAGAGAGAGAGAGAGAGAGAGAGAGAGAGGTGGTACAGTGGGATGGGGTTGGAGGGTGATGAGGAAGAAAAAAATGGTTCTTTTCGCCATTCGTCCTTTTTTGTTTTACACAGTTCCCATAAAGAATGAGAGAACAAATACATTTTTGAACAAAGGCAGGGCTCTTGAAGTGGAAGCCCGTTGGGTGCGTGAGGTGGCTCCGTTGTGAGTTACAACAGTGTGAAGCCACGACGCAACTGCACTCCCAACTCCTCTCGTGCTCCTCTCACACCTCCCCAAACAGAACAGGCCCAGCGCTTGAGCTTTGATATGCGAAGAAGAGCCTTGAATTAGAGCAAGAGGATATGATGGGCTTCACAATTCTCTCAAACTTTGAGGGATATTGACCGTCTGCCTTTCCAGCATTTCAGTTATGGACTGTCTCTTAACATGAGAGAGGGCTGAGCAAAGCACTGTCTATGGTTTTTACATTGAGTAAAAGAGTTTCCTAAAAGCATGGTAGTATGAGAAAGTTGTGGTGCAAAAGCAGCTGAATGGCTCTTTTTTTTTTACAGCCAGGGACCAAATAATATCGTAAACAATGACAGGAAATGACAGGATTTTAGGATTTGAAGTTGCACAAGGAGGCTTGAGATTTGCCAACACACACACACACACACACAAGTAGACACATACATGCAAACTGTGTTCAGGTAGATCTGTTTCATGGGGGACACTGGGTTTTAACCAAGGAAACACAGAGCAGCTGCTAACACGGCAAATTTCACACAATTACACACTAACACCGCAGCGGCATGCAGACACACAGCAGGAAACAACTACATCAGTCAGTCTATGCACAGTCACTGTGGATATTGCACACAAATGCCTGTATACATGCGTGCACAAACACACACACACACACACACACACACACACACACACACATACCGGTACAAACACACACAACTCATCAGACTCAATTTAGAAAGTCAATTTGGGATCAGGAGACCAATTATCTTAATTATTTTCCTTTTCCCTCCATCATGCTCTTCTACTTGTTTTCCTGCTTTCTATTTTAGCTGTGCTTGCATTTGTGAGTATTTTGGTCGGTGTATTTCACAACACAAAATTACTCCAAAGCTCAGAGAGAAAAAAACTTAGGAGGGTTCTTGTCTGCATAGACTAAAAAAACCAAGCTGTTTTATTTTCATACGCAGACATGTAGCAAGAATTCCTAGCCTGGAGAAGAGTGGCAGATGAATAATGACGGTGCGACGAGGCTGTTATTATATTCTGCTTGAAAAACCAAAAGAAACAGCGGTTAAACCTTCGGGGTCTGTTCAGCTGCACTCGTGCAACAATTCAGCATATCCTACACGGATATTGCCCAATTGTGTGTAACAGCTCATGAGGTGACAGCATCTCGCCAGCCACATTTGTGAAAAAGAAGGTAATTATCAGGTGATGGATTTCACCTGCACTATGTGAAAATAACCCTGTGCATGTCTAAGCACAGCCGGTTTAAAATATCCCTCTAAAAAAAAAAATTATTTTTCGTTAAATTGCTGGAAGTCTGTGTACTCAACTGTAAGGGCCAGTGTGTATCATAAAATTTAAAATGAAATGCAAATTTAGATAAGCTTAATATCTTCAAGAGCATGTTGGATCTAGATAAGAATTTTTCATCTTCTGTGTTCATAGGCATGGGAGTCATGCGTTAGTGTTATCATTAATACTGGCTTCAATTGGAGAAAGGCGACTGAAACGGAGAGTTTCCATAAGATAATGCTGTGCAGGTTTTTCTTGAATTAAAGGGTGGCTCTGTGGCTCTGTGAAGTTGTAGTATGCATCCACTAATAATGTGCATGCAATTAATTTATAAAATGATGGAATACATTATGGTATGTATGAGGGACATCCACAGGGTGGATGTAATGTAATGAAGATTTCTCTCTATGGAATGGTTTGAAGTACCACCGGAAATATTTGCAAACAGAAAAGTCGAACAATAAAGAGGAAAACAAATATATATATATTCATATTTTTATTTATATTTCATTTCTGGGAGGATATCTTGTACACCAAATATCCCATTGGCAGTTAAGCGCATTCATGTGTTTAGAAGCCAGAAACAGTCACTTGTTTTAACAAACAAACACAAATACAAAATAAAGATAACCACAAAATAATGAACTGCATGTATATAACATACAAAAGAATCCCATGCCTACTCAGTAGGTAACTTCAACATTCCAGCTCTTGAAGATGTGGATATTTACACTTAAGTTTTACAAAAATATACTTTATAATTTGTCTCCTTTTTTGCTTACATTCTAATGAAATGAAGCGGTGCCCTCAAAGCTCGTCCCTTTTCGTCCCTCTGAGTATGACTTACATTCTGTAACAAAAATATTCCCTCAAACCTTAAGGCGAGATGCAGTGCATCCTCTCTTGCGCGCAGCCGAGTCACAACATCAGCAAGGCTTCACAAAAGGCACCAAATAACGGGAGTGTTTGTCTTGTTTAGTTTTTTTAAAATGTTTTCTTTTTTTTTCTTCTCTCTAGTTTTCCATATAACCGAGCGATATGTCACATGTGAGAAATAGAGAAAGAGATAGTACCAGTGGATGATATTTACAAACAGAAACTAACATCACTCTTACTCATGCTTGAATACTTAAGTGCTTTTTTCAAACAATGTCAAAACGTATCACAGCATCATCACTACATAATAGAGAAAGTATGTAGAAAATATGGCCCTGCTCACTTCAAATAATACAATGCAAATATGCAAATAATTTTTCACATCAATGGTACCAAAGAATGATAAAAACGAAACATGGCACATGTACAATATACATATATGGTAGCTTATGTATATCATTCAATGTCTTTTATACTGTATGAGTGCCTGCAAGGGCGAACGTGCCTGAGCACTACAACTGCTGGCAATCTCTTTGTCTCTTGGTTTTTGTGTACCTAATAGTAGAGACCCGTCAGTGCCGTTTTCCATTCTCTTATCTGTTGAGTCCCTTATGCATTTGAAGTGCTGCAATTGTTTTACAGAGACAGAAAAAAAATCCCTTTTCATCTTCCATTGTCTTTGCCCAGTCCTTGACATGTGTCTTTTTCTCTCTTTCAGGTAAATCTCAGGATTCGCCTAACACTGCACAGGGAGCAGACGGAAAAGTGCTTTTTGGAGGGGAAAACAAAGTCTTTTGATGCTGATTTCTTTCCCTTCAAAGAACCTTAAAGAAGGAGAGGTACGGAGAGACTAAAAAAAGTTTTTCTCTTTGCTCTTTCTTAGCAGATCTCGATTGTCCTTGGAGAGAGAGTGGTCTGCATGTCTGATAGCGGGGTGGGGATGGGGGAGCTGTAGATGTTGGAGGCGACTGAGGAGGGGAAGGAGGAGGCGACCTGGGACTGAAAGGTGCTGGACATGGACACGGATGGGTAGGTGGTGGCGATGGAAGGAGATGGATAGGAAGTGTGGACTGGAGAGGAGTAGCAGGAGGTGACGGGAGAGGGGTAAGAAGACACTGGAGAGGGGTAGGAGGTGATGGGAGAAGGGTAGCTGGAGGCTGGTGAAGCAGCTGATACAGCCCCTGCTGTTACTGCCACCGCTCCTGCCTTCTCTGCCTTCTTGTCCTTCTGCCGTAGGTGGATCTTTGTGTGCCTTTTCCTCTCGTCACTGCGAGCGAACTTGCGTCCGCAGATTTCGCAGGCGAAGGGCTTCTCACCGGTGTGAGTGCGGATGTGTGTTGTCAGGTGGTCGCTTCGGCTGAAGTTGCGCATGCAGATGCGGCACTGGAAGGGCTTCTGACCCGTGTGGATGCGGATGTGACGTGTCAGCTCATCGGAGCGTGAGAAGCGGCGATCGCAGGTCTCCACGGGGCAAGCGTAGGGCCTCTCGTGAGGAGGTGTCTTGCTTGGCCGGGTGGGGTACTTGCGCATGCGGCTGGGCTTAATCAGCTGGGCCTGGTAGACACTCTTTAAGTCCTGGGAACCAGTCTGGGTGGCAAAGGCCTTGATGGTGGACAGAGGAGTGAGGGATGGCTGACTTGACTGACTCTGGAAGGGCTTTTGGTCAGGGGGCACCAGACTGATCTCTCCCTGCTGCTGAGGGAACAGGTAGTCAGGAATCATGGGCACAGGGAAGCTAGTGCTGCAGGTTTTGCCATTGGGGTAGGCCGGGGGAGGGTACTGCACTCCTCCTGGGCTGGAAAAAGCCTGGCCCTGGTCTGGGAAGATGTCAGAGTTGGGGCTGGAGTAAGTCGGGGCAGCTGAGTAGATGGGGTTGGGCTCGCTGTGGTGAATGGAGGAACTGAGGCTGGAGCTCTGAGAGGAGGAGGAGGTAGAAGAGGAGGAAGTGGAGGAGGACGGGATGGACGAAGAGGACGAAGAGGTCTGTGAGGCAGCAGAGGAAGAGCTGGAACTGGGGGCAATGTTGCCCATCAGACCCGTGAACAGGCCCAAGATGGGCTCCGCCCACAGGCTGTTGCTGCAGGTGGTGGCGGGCTCCAGGGTGAAGCGGCCTGTGTAAGAGATGGGGGGCAGCCTCTGGGTGGAGTAGGTCTGCTCTGACACTGGCTTCTCACAGTTGAAGGAGATGTCAGGTAACGTATCTGCAGGGAGCACAGAGAAAGGAGAGACATTAATCAAACTGTCAATATCCAGGAGGGAGAGGGGGAATACTGCCAGAGTGGTGGACAGTGTGTCACCCCTCTTTTCTGTGACAGATCAGTCAGGTGCCCACGCAGAAAAACCTTCCCAACTAAACTCTTTCCCCCTACACTCTGTCTCTTCTGTGCTGCTGTGCAAGCTTTCTAGACTCGCATTTTCCTTGGCTCACACTCTCTCGATCTTTCTTTCGCTCTTCCTGTCTTGCACACACACACACACACACACACAGACACACACACACACACACACACACACACACACACACACACACACACACACATTCTTGAAGCCCATCACAGAGCCTGAGGCAATTGATTACTGAAACTGCAGTTCAGCTGGTTTTAGGAATGCAATTTGAATTGAGCTGTAGGAGTGTCTAGAGGCATGCGGTGACTGAGCAGTGTTTGAGTCCTCCGAGAGTGGACGGGGATTTAGAGCTATCAATAAATTGGTCTTAAGTCAGATGATTTTTATTGCCCTGCTTTTGTTCATTTGAAAAAAATTAAGATTTTGTGTCCAGTCAGCTGCAATTCCTCTTTCCACTTTTACCCATAATAAAACAAATTAATACAGACTTGTAACTATAAATCTTCATATGCCAGCTGTAGTTATGTGATCAATTCATAATATAAATTAATACACCGCAAAACATAAATAATAATTAGTTATGCAGCAGTTTATTTATCTTAACTCATTTCTAGGTTTAGTGTAGCTCAGCAGATCTAACATTTAGTTTTAGCTTCACATGCAGCTTAGAGAATCAGAGGCAAAAGAAGCAAATCTTCAGCTCTTACCTCCAGCAAGGTGGTCGTACTGTTCTCCCGGCTCCCCGGAGCCAAAGCCTGCACCTTCGGGTGCGGAGGCGGTGAGGAAGGGGGTCCCTGCAGAGCTGAGCATCATCACCTCCTCCAGCTTGGGATAGTTATCCATGGGCGAGTGAGGAAAGCTCAGGGGCTCTGAGATCTGCAGGGCTGGGAGGATCATCTCGGTCTTGGCTGCAGCCATCCTCTGCTGGTGCTGGAGCTGCAGGGCTGAGGCTGCACTGGTGGCTGGTGAAGAGTGCAGGGAGGCTGGGTGCACGCTGGCAGAGCGGAGCCTCACAGGTGGAGGGAATCACTTAGAGCGCTGTACACTTCTGCTGATGCCGAGGAAGCTGCTGTTTTCTGCCTTGCTCCGTGTTGCTTCCAGTTGTCCTGTTGATTTCCTTTTTCTCTCAGAGATGAGTAAAGATCCACTTGTCTTTTCAGAAAAAATCAAAAGTGTCCTTTATACTCATTCCCTAAAATGCATCCAAATGTATCAACAGATTAATCTTCAGATTTTTTGAGAATCTCTGTATTAAATGATTTATCCAATCAGGTTTAGACCTTCTTGGATGGATGTTGTTTTGAATTGACTTTTCACTTTGTTGTGATATTTCTCAGTAAGGGACTTCTGTGTGTTTGTCTCGCTATCTCTGCTCTAACAGTTGCTCTTGTGGGCGCTCAGGGCTCTCTCTGAGCTGAGAGGTTTCCCCGCTCCTTTTATACCCTCTTGTCGTGACGTAGATGTCCATATTTGGAGCGTAGGAAGCCCATATTTAGGCACTGCAGTGGAGGACACATGACGCTGGCCTGGGGGAAAGCGACTTTATATTAAGCTCTTGCAGTAAATTGCGAAGACAACGCCGCTCTTCCTCTGTCCCGAATCAATGTATCTTCATAGCAGAATAGCTCCGCGAGACAGCAGCATAATTCTTTCTCTTTCCCCGTCGCCCTATAGATTTGATTTGGATTTCCCATCTGTGCAGCAGGCTGCGCTGCTGCCGGAAAGCCCGGCTCCGCCGTGCCTTATAAGGTCGTGACTACATAAGGACCTATTCCGGTGGGTTTCCATTTCCCTGTCCTTATTTGGGACTTCCTGAGGCAGCGCTGATCGCTGTTTGGCAGTGAATGAGAGGCTGGAGTGCAAATCATGTCCAGCGCTCACAATAACTAATGTCAGCAGCCGAATCCTGCTTCTCGGTTTAAAAGCACGGCTTCAGACTTTATGTGAGAGACTTTGTGCAACAGACAAACTCCTTTACATTTATTTCCTCCCGTCAAGACTGTGTGCTTGTGAGCTATAAATCTGTGTATTTATGACACACACACACACACACACACACACACACACACACACACACACACACACACACACACACATTACCAACCAAAACAAATAATAATAATTAGATTGAAAAGCGAATTATGCTTTCTTTTTTCGGCTGAAAGATCGTTTTCATACACTGTTATGGATGCTTTTATAGCCTACAGGCTTATTGATTATGAATAATTAGCCGACATGTCAAATTGATTATGACATAGGCGTAATAGAAGTGACGGTACTAAGACCGTGAGCTTAAAAATATAAGACTGCAAACTCTGCTGGCTGGTAGCAAACTTCCTTTAAATTAACTTTCCATCTCTCTCGGCTGTGGCATTGATTAATGAGAACAGATAGCCGCGGATGCTGACGAGGTGCGGGGCTATCCGTCTAATTGAGGGGTGTCCTCGGCTCAATATTCGGGGATTCTCTCTGCCACTCAGCGGCCTAATGGGCCGCTTTAACAACGCTGCGCACAGCTGCCAGGACGCCTGCGGGATGCCGATGTTCCCCCCGGCTGCTCCAGCTTCGGCTGGCGCGCCAGCACTGCTCGGTGGATGCTGACGGGAAATCAATGTGTTTCCCTTGCTGCTGACTGGATCTATATGCAAGCAACCTCATTGGGAAACATCGTGGGCACTTTGAGGTGGCCAGAGAGAGAGAGAGAGAGAGAGAGAGAGAGAGAGAGAGCAGGTGACACTCCCCGTTCTCCCCGTAGATATCTATAGATTGATGGATAGATGGATAGAGAAACAAAACAAAACATAATTCAAGTACACTGTAGGTTTTGGGTCTTTACTGGATTGCATTCTCTCCCAGGCATTTCCCATTCAGCCTCTGGCAAATCTCTCTGTTTACCCCCATTAGACTGATAGCAAAAATCTGTCATATATTATGGATGATCTAGAGCAGAGGCTCCTTCCCAAAATCCAAATAAGCCTGGAGTAGAGGGGGAAACTTGAGTTTACATTGAGTTTTTCAGCGAGGGAGAAGCCACCCTTCTCCAGGCCTGTTAGTGTGAGGAAAACAAAGACCAGAAGCTGTAGGGACACGATGATGGTGAGCTACGTAAAGCGACTGTAACTGTGTGGCGAGGTGGGGATGCCAAATCTAAACTCCTGTCTGCATCCTTCGCTGCTGTCCTGCATCAGTTACCAAGGTCGATACATATGTGGCACAGAAAAGAAGAAAGAGCAGAGAGAGATGAGAGAACTCATCATCTGATGACAATGTAATAAAATCAGGTTAGGGAAAACTGTCAGAAAAGTAATAAAGTAATAAAGATGATAAACAGTTCTCAGTGGCTGTTTGGGCCTCCCTTCACTCTGATGCATGGAGGGGGTGGAAGACAGATGCTGTAAGGGCAGGGGAAGGAGAATTAGTCTGTGTGTGTGTTTGTGTGTGTGAGTGTGTGTGTGTGTATGTAGATGAGCATCATGTGTGCACTGTTGCACTGTTGAATGTTAGTTTGAGTATGTTTGGGCCAGTCAGTTCATTCTCCTCTGTGTGTTCCCCATTGCTGCCCACACAAACCAGCCAGAGGAGTCCTCGCCTGATGAAACTCCAACGCTCTGTCAGCCGGCAAAGAAAGAGGCTCTCCCATTACCTACGCAGCCACCCCGCCCCTGTTCACACACACACACACACACACACCCTACACAATTTCTAATTGTCCCTGGTTGGTATTTAATCATGCCCCAATGTGCCATGAAGAAGAAAAGATGAGGAAGTAGCTAGGGAAGCCAAAAAACAAAAAGAGAGAGGAGGTAGAGGAGAGAGAAGAGGAGTTGGAACATAAAAAGAAAGTGAGAGGGGAGGGAGAGCGAATACATAGAGACGTATATAGCGAAGAGATGGAGGCAGGTTGAGAAAAAGAGATGGAGAAGGTGGGAAGGAAGGTGGAGGGCGATAGAAAAATAGAAAGTAGAGAGACCGAGAGAGAATCCTCACGCCCACATACTGTACGTGGGAGCAAATACCAAGCTTTGTGCTGGTATTTGTCAGCAGCCAATGCCAAGCCGTCAGTCAGGCAGTCAGAACAGACAGACAGACAGACACTCCCGCTCCTCCGTCACACCTCCTCACCTACCGGGTTGCCCATACCGACCAGAGGCGCAGCCCCTCCCCATTTAGCATACAGGTGTGTTCAGCCTTGTGTGCTCTCATAATGGGCAGACCAAGATTAGAGGGTGGACAGTTACCAAAGCCTTCATGTTACATAATGTGGGGGGGGGGGATGGGGAGGGGCAAATAGCGTAATGACAGAAAGAGAGAGAGAGAGAGAGAGGACCGGGTTATTTTGCAGCACAGAATGCAGCAATAATAGTTTTGTTTTGCCAAGTGGCATGTGGTGAGAGTGGTCGGCTTTAAGATGCTTAAAAACATGAAATGTGGCGTTGATGGGTTGGGGCCTGTCTAACACACAGGGAGAAGCATTGATAATTAAACGGGAGAAGTGCGGAGGCCTGAGGGCCTCGGGCAGAGTGACGGGCTGAATATTAGCCCATAGTCACAGAGTGATGGGGAGAGGAGCAAAGAACATGATAGGAGGGTATTTGATAAATGTCATTTTTCTCACAGCTTTTAAAGTGACGCCAGCAGGAGTGTGCAGCCTGACCTTTTACACGCAGAGTGAGATGCGCCGGGAAAAGACAAACTGCCGTGAGAGGGATAAAAAAATCAGTCAGAAACGTTGAGGAAACTGGCAGAGTGAAGGGGTCGCGGAATATCTCTGGACTAATAGACGTGCATTAAAAGCCAAATGGACCTAATGGGATTCTGGAAACCGCATTCGATGAAGACATCCAGTACTGTATGTCTGTTTAAATACTTGACACCTTGACTCAGCGGCCCCAGTCATCATAAACCTTGGCTCACTTATTGAAATCTAACACAGCCCATTACAGTACAATGCAGAAGATTACAGCACACCACCTGCTGCTGCGTTAAAGCAGCCAGACATTTCTTTGCTCTGTTCAGAGGAGTCCAGGAATGCTGCCGTGGAATGTTGGCCTTGTGTTGGCAGCGTGTGATTATGCTGTGGGTAAGATCACAAGTTTTCTTTTTCTGCGGGACCTGACCCACTAAAGCTTTAGGCAACATTTGTAAGAGAATCTGCTTGCACTTCACAGTCACTGCAGGCGTCCCCTCCTTTTTGTATCCCCCCTCAGGTTGTGGAGCAGGATCAGTGTTAGCCTATCACACAGAAACAGGGCCCCGGCATTGAATAGCCTCTCTGCTTATCTGCCCGTTGTAGCCTCCTGAAGGTAGGTGACAGAGAGACAATTACCAAACACGTCCCAGAGGATGTGTGACTCACTGAGCACCCCCGAGCCTGTTTGTTTGATGCTTCTGACAAAAGAGCTGACCCCTGACCTTTCAGCTCCCGATGAGTCACCGGTAGTGGGCTGACAGACGGGACTTCCCCACACCAACAGTAGTCACATTACAGCAATGGGTAACATTTAAAGGTTGTCACAAAACACTGTGTTTGTCTGAGCTGCATATACCATAATCTGTGGGTGGCAAGACCCCAGCATGTTGACACTGGATGTATAATAGGTCAGCTCTGTGTATGGCATCCTGAGCGTTATAGTCCTTTATGATTTATTGTTCTGGGCTTGAGAAGCTTGTGCATTAGCTTAGCAGATTAAATAAATGATCAATGACCACTGAGTCCGCTGCTCAAAGTCAAATATTCTGTTTAAAATGATTTCACCTGCGTAGATAAGCAAAGGCACCCGTTGTGCTGTTATTGACTGTGAGATGAGATTTATCTTACAGTCTTGGCACAAACTGTACCTGCGATAAAGCCTGAAGATACAGGTTTTTCTTGAGTAGAACATCTACCACAAACATTTCCTGGTGTGCTTTCCTCTTTCAACCTTCCTGTCAATTATAATGTACTTTTACTCAAGTACTGTATTTAAGAACTATTTTGAGGTACTTAACATGAGTATTTCCATTTTAAACCACTTTACATTTCAACGCCAATACATTTGAGAGGTTAATATTCTGCTTTTTATCTCACAGCAATAGTTAATTATCAGGTAAAGATTTTACATTAAAAAAGCATATGATAATGATTATCCTGCCCCATTGAGCATCTTGTGATCCATTGGAGGGGCCTGACCCCTAGGTTTGAAACCACTGAACTAAACTATCTACCAGTATATATCAGAATCAATCTAATAATATAATATATATAGGTTATAACAGTTAAAGAGGCCATTTTAAGCAGAACTAGCTTTTGTTTTAATGCTTTAAGAACATTTTGTTCGTAATGTTTCTGTACTTTTCCTAAATAAAGTTTTGAATTCAGGACTTTTACTTGTAATGGAATATTTGTACATTGCTTTATTGGTACTTTTAGTTAAGTAAAAGATCTGAGCACTTCTTTCAGCACTGTTGTCAATAAGTTAATGTTTAATATTTAATCAGCCTCATCAGCTGTCCGTCACTTTGTGGAGGAGAAAAGTTTAGTTAGCTGCCTGAATGTTGCGCCTTATTGCACTGGGACAAAGCTTCTCATTGGCTTCTCACTGGCTCCACACTGCTGATGTCTTCACATGGACAGAGACAGACAGGAAGCAGCGAGGGAGGCAGAAAGATGTGGCTTTAGCGTCCAGACTGAGCAGCAGCTTGTTTGTTGTCTTTAGCGAACACGTTTGGGTGTGACTCATGTGCATACGTACTTGGAGCAGACAGAAAATATCCAGACTCACAGACCTGTTTTTTTTTTTTTTTTTGCTCTTCAGACTTTCGTCAGGAATTTAAACTTTGCTTTAGTCCACAGTCAAATGGAGCTCTGCCAGTCCACATCTGTTTATGTGGAAGAGCGGCTTCATGCAGCGTGGGTTTATTATTGCATCAGACAGTCACGCCATCACCCTTGCTTGCTCTTTGGTCCTTGACGTTTATTGAGAGAATGGTAAGAAAAGGGGAGATAGTTTGGTTTTTATCTCTTCCTCTCTGAACCAAAAGCTATAAACACAGAGCGTGAGCTACTGAAAATTTGGTAAACTTACCCTGAAATCACCCTGTCTCTTAGAGGATGACCTGTCTAAACCTGGCGTTATACAAACAAGGCAAGGCATACGGGCACACACACACACACACACACACACAAATCTTTAAGTTATTCTCCAGAGTTTATTTGACTTTTGAGTCACATCTGAAGTTGCCAAGACAAATAGTCTCCTTGGGTCCAATGGCCAAAGCGATTCCCAATAACTTGCTATGAAGTGAAAATGACAGTCAGAGCGAGGCACATCTGCTCAGGTGAGAGTTTTTTGTTTTGTGGTGTTGAAGCTGAAGTAAAGTGAAGGAGTAGAGAGGGTGAGAGGCAGAGAGATAAATGGGTAAAGAGAGATACAGAGGCAGAGGAAGTGACGGAAAAGTAGAGCCAGAAAGAGACTGAGACAGAGACAGAGAGTGAAACAGAAAACGACTGTCGGTGGGTTGTTGACAGGTGGGCCTCAGGGCAGGTACGACAGGTTGATTCAGGTAAGCCCCTCTCCCTCCTCTCCCCCACCCTCCAACCCTCCCCTCTACCCCAGCTGGAGACTGCCGATGTGGGATAGCCTACAGGGCTGAGGAGACATGTCTCCATCAGAAAGCCCCACAAACCTTTACAATCATACGATAATCATTTAACTCCGAGTGCCGCACGTCAACAGGCATGACAGTTGACAAGGCAGACAGACAAGACGACAAACAACGCTAACTGCAACACCCGTTGCATGCTTCCAAGGAAAAAGAAGGAAAAAAAATAAGAAGGAATGGAAGGGGCGAGGAATGAATAAATGAATAACTGTCAGAAGCATTTGGCTTACGGGACAATGGGTTTTTCAGAAGTTGAGGCTCAGGGGCCATATGTCACTTTGGGTCACTTGAACTGAAGATTCACCCGCTGGTTTTGTAAACTTAAACTCTGCTGACAATAAAGCATCTTTAGTGATAGGTAATTATAAGTAATTTAATTTGCTCCAATGCTTTTAAATGTAGGTTATCTATTACAAATTACCAGGGTCAGAGTTGCCTCTCTTTATTCGAGGACTTGGAAACGACTGGGTGTGCAGGTTAATGGTGCAACTGGATTAAGGAGACTGGATTCATACATAATGCAGACATTTACCTTAATGGGAGAAACGTGACTGGGGAGCAGTGTTTACATTAAAGGAGGGTGAGAGTTCAGCTGAGCTGAGGGAATTTTTTTCTGTCTACGCTGGCGGCAGACAGTGTAATGAATTTCTATAAAGCGCACTGCAAATAAAAATAAAGACACACAAAGGAGATTGCATGTTGATGGTTGTCGGGTGATGCTGACAAGGAGAAATGGGTAAGTACGCTGTTGAAACTTGCAGTAGTACACAGTTTGTAAAAGACATCCAGTCTACTGTAAAAAGATCAGCTTTTCTTTCTTTGAGCTCATGGAATAATAATCTCAATTAAATCCAGTATCTTTAACACATGTATGAGAAGGAGTGATCTCACAGGAAGTATAAAGCTTTTATATTACCTTTATCGCCCACCTTTCAACAAGAATACACACACGGGTTGCTACAAGGACACAAATCAACGTGTTCCATTGTTTGTGTTTGTCTTGCTATCCAAACACACTGTGCACGTGGCGTACTGAACCCAAATATGATCATGTCCAAGGGCCGACGTGACTACATGTATCCACAAGTGTGCTGACGGCACACGCCCAGCATATAGCCCGACACTCTCTTGGCCACAATACACCACATAATTAAAATAAATCTTCTGCGAAGGCCACATGGTGCTGCGCCTTCTAACAGGCGAGCAGGGGAATAACTCCATAGCAACACTAGAGAAACGTTTACGTATGAGAATATTTGGATATGCACTGTTGGAAACATAAACAGGCTTAGTGTCATAATTTAGTTAGGAACACGACTTCTCTCTGTACTGACTTAAAGCGTCAAAGAAAGGATATAACGTGAGCTGGGAAGTCATGAACTTCCATTTTTCTCGCAGTGTTTGTGACAGTGTGTGTTCTCATTACGAGCACACAGACAGCTCTCCATGGGTCTCACTCTCTGAGTCTCTCCCTCTCTCTCCCCATCTATCTCTGCATTCCCAGACAGCTTTAGCAGTTCAAACCCTCGCACTGCGGCATTGTCACACACCACACTGGTTGCCATGGAGAAATAGTCCTCCTGGTCTCCAAGGTACCCGAGTCTATTGTCTTTGGCTTCTTTATTTAGATGAAAACATGATTTGTTGGAAGGGATCTACTTGTTTTTTCACTGCTTCTCTTTGCTGCTTTTTCTTTCTTCTTCTTCCTCCTCACGAGCATCAATGCAACATTGCATGATGTGCATTGTTTCATTCTTCTCCTTTCCAGGAGTTTGACTATACGCATGTGTGTGTCAAGCTTGCCTGATGTTTTGTAGCAATTAATTTCAGTGTGTCTGAATGTCAGCGCCCCAGGAGGGGGGCTGTATAAAAGTTTTTCCTATTGCCACCGCTCTCGCCAGGGCTTATAATTGCCTTCTATTACCCAGGTTGGGTGTCACAGCCTGTCTGTCACCAGGAGACTCTCAACTAGCGACAGATGATGAGGAAAAGGAGTTGGAGTTTTCTTACTGCTGCTGTTTTTGGCAGAAGAGATAATACAGAATATATATATATATATATATATATATATATATATATATATATAT
>JAVQJL010083261.1:0-21721 GCA_036024295.1 Nannoperca obscura
GTCTTTAAAAATGTCTCTCCCCCCCCCCCCCCCCCCCCCTCCTCCCTCAGTCTCTGCCACTGTGATGTTATCTCTGAGTCTGTGTGTCTGTAGGCAGGAGGTGACGCAGTGTCTGACTGAATCCAGACAAAGAGACAAACTCATCAGCCAACAGACACACAGAGGAGGGAGGGGAGAGGAGAGGAGATGGGGGGGCGGGGGGGTTTGGTGGTGGTGGAGGGGTAGCTCACAAAACAAAACAGACAAAAGATAGAATGCCAAAACTCTACTCCAACACCAAGCAATGGGGGTCCTGTTGAATTCAAAGCCCCCTCCTTCTCCTTTTCAGCCGCCGTCCCCTCCAAAACACACACACACACACACACACACACACACGCAGACACACAACACGTCTGAATCTGCAGGAAGTGCTGGGGCCCCTGTGTCACACACACACACACACACACACACACACACGAGAACGGGGATGGTGGGCCAGACATCGGATCAATTCTCACTCCGATTAACTGGTGACCAACTATCACAAAGAAGAAGGTGAAGTGATTAACCTCTGTTTCTCCGTGAGAGACTTTCTCTGGTTAGTCTGGCACCTGAAATGAACCTCAATTCTCCTCCTTAAACAACATTTAACATACTTTACATTTGGCTTTTGATCTGGCTACAAGACTACACTGCCACAATGAAAGCACGCGGCAATAGCAGATAATTGAGACACATTTGTGCGGAGCCTCCTGCAGCACATTTGGGAGAAAACATGTTATTTTTAGCTCTTTCAAAAGCAAATTCTTTTGCTTGACAGAAACAGGTGTATGAAAAAAAAATCCACTGTACTTTATATATTAGATGAAATGCAAGTCCAGTTAATAAAAATGATATCTTCTGTTTCCACACTATGTAAGCAGGTCTGAAATAACCTGCACAGTATTTATTACAGAGAAGAGCTTTACAGTAATACATGCACCTATATCATTAAACAAACTGATGTCTGTTTACTGTCAACCTGAAGGAAACGTCCGCATTTCTCCAAAAAGCATGCACCACCTCCAAACCTAATTAACTTTAATATAATGTTGTTCTTAGTGTTGTACATCAAACTCAAGGAGGAAGACAAATAACTAGACAGACAGCACTGTTGTATTATTGTCTGGAATTCCCTGTGTGTGTGTGTGTGTGTGTGTGTATTTTGTGTGTGTGGCAGCCCGCCTGCCTGTCAGACTGTCTCCCTGCCTGTCTGGTCTGTCAGTCTGTCTATCTGGTCTGGCCCTCTTGGGGGGGCTCTGTGCATGCAACTCATACCTCAGAAGAGAAGAAAGGTAAAACAATCAAGGCAAAGCAGATGAAAGTCAATGTACAAACCACAGTGCCTGAACTCACACACTCCAGTGACACGGCGGGAGGTATGACTTGTCAGTCTAAAAAATGTTTTGGCATTTAACACAGCACGGAGTGCACCAACTTCTGCCAACGTGACATTGTATTAGGCCCTCCTGAGGGTTTTCTGCTCCCACTCTGGGCTCTTGTAGAAGTGTCACAGAGGACCAAATGAGCTCATTAGCATGCTCAGATTACTGCAGTCTCAAGATGTATTTCAACAGCAGTTTAAACAAACTATGTTTAGAAAGGAGGGCTGCAGCATAGATAACTTCAGCAGATTACACTGGGCAATCCTCTTCTGTGGACTGAGGTGTGTTCAAGAGGTCAGCATACTGTCCACTCAAAAGGTGATCCAGGGGCCAGAAGCCCAAAGCACAGAGAGTGACACTAACAGTTTATTCACACCAGGGCTCTCCCCAGTACTGCTCAGTTTCAATAAGGAACATATTGTATAGGCTATTGTATGCCAACATTTTATTAGAATATGAAATGGGATGCTACACTTCATAATAGTGTATTGCCACTGATAGAGACAAGGATGCTTGAGGACAGAAAACACAGTTTATCAATATGAGAAAATGTGTACGTATAAGCTTATTGTAGTAAAAAATACTGTAGATATCTAAAAAGGGAGAAAAGGAAACGTAACAAACATTGATTTCAACAACAGGTGTTGTCCTAATGTACAAGGCGACTACACATATTTTGAATAGCTGAGGCTGTACTTAAGCTTAGTAGCCGATTATTACCTCTATGGGGTTGCAAAAATGATTTATATGAAATAATAATGAATCGTTTTGTGTATCAAATATAAAACAATAGTGCAAAAGGTGACGTATTCAAATAGCTTATTTTATCCGATCAACAGTCCAAAGCCCCAAAATATTCTGTTGTCCATCATATATGACAAAGAAAAGCATCAATCCACAAATCTGAAAGGCAGAACCAGCGTGTGTTTGGCTATATTTCTTAAAAAATGACAAATACCACAAGTTAATTAGCAAAGAGATGCTTATTTCTTTTCTGTCGATCCACTAATGGATAAATTGACCGATTGTTCCAGCTCTACTGTTCTGTATTGCTTTGCGATCTTCTTGTTCTGAAACTGGGATGTCAGAGCAAACTGATTTGACACCATGCAGATCCACAGCTTGAAGTGAAGAAGTTGAAACGCTTGTCCCCTCTGATCACGGTTTAACAATATGTTAGTTGTGATGAAACTCTAGCTCTGCTTTTTCTCAACACGCACGTTTTTGGTAAATTAATCAACACAAATGACACCTTAGGAACCAAACCCATGGTTAGCCACAAGCCCAGACATAGAGGTGAACTAGAGGAAGACACTATCGAATGGCTTCGTGTGAATCAATCTACTTGGAAAACACGCAGACAGTGATATAAATGACTAGACCCCCCAGCATGCCACTGAGAGTTTGCACACGTTATTCATTTCAAAAGGAGAGATGTTCACAACACTGCGTACTTTATGTATATGTCAGGAGATAAAGGCGATGACCACCATCACACATTATCAAAATACCAATCTTGCTGAGTTTGTCAGAAAGACACAGCTACTGTTAAATAATAATATTTATCAGTTTTTGGCTAATTTGTGCATTTTTTTATTTACTCTTTTTTATTGTACCATATTCGCCCAGAGTTTAATTTCGATTACTGGGCAATACGTTTTGCTGTCCACTTTATTTCTGTATCTTTTGCTTTCATACAAGTGTAACTATGTCAATATAACTACTACTACTAGTTATTGTTGAATAAAGACAAGAAAAAATGTTGATTAGCCAATAGACTTCTCACACCACACACACCAAAATGAAAGTGAGATATCCATCACCAGTCTGGGAAGAAAACGTTAACTGTTATCAGACCTAAAACTATCTACGATAAATGTCAGCTGCTAACATAAGAGACTCTGAATATGCAATAAATGATATGATGGCATGCCACGAGGAACCCCGTTTTTGGTTTAATACATATATATGAATCCATTACAAGCTACAGCGTACGTGATGGGAAGCAAGTGAAACACTGTTAATGCAGGTCACCAGAGATACAACAATAATTCAACACATCCCTGTCAGACAACAAACACGGGGGATGGACGTGACGCGGATAAATAACTCGTGAAATAGTATTAGACAATACCTGGAATACCTACAGTTAACTTTGAAGGGGTTGGTCTGTTTTCGCCTGGACATATTATTGCCCACTCCCGGTAAAAAACTGGAATCTCCTCCTAACCCCGGACGGTCTCCCTGAGACCAGTCCAGGTGTTTTTTTCCCACTGAGGGAACAGATGATGAACGAAATACTGTAATAATAAAAAAAATGTGATCAAATCGTCTTCTCGATCGGTACAGTCGGGGCCATTTACGATGGTAAAAAATAAAAAAACGAATATATAAGAGTCACATTATTGCAGTCGCGTAAGAAAAGCCCCGTCTCCAGTCGACCAGGGGGTTTAAAATGATGTCCAAGTCCGACCAAGGGAGACACCGAGCAGCCCCGAGATGCTCCGATCCCGAGCAGCTGGCACCCGTGCACTCACTGCAGCGATGCACGAGCTCAGCTGATCTCTACATAAAAGCAATGAAGCTGCACCGAACAGGATTGTGGGATATACAGGGACGATGGGGAGTTCATGCTAAAGATACTATGCTGCGTTCAGGTCGTGTAGGAGAAAAAAGCACGACGGTGTAGAGAAACCTCACAAGAATTTCCACATATACAGGACCTCGATAGGCTATGTTTTAGAGATTAATAAGAAGTAATTATATCTAGAAGTAGTCGAAATTTAAATGTCTGAGTGTTACGTTGCTAAACTTTAAAATGTAAGATGTTCATGACAGGAACGACAACATCTTGTACTTTTAGCATCTAAAATAATCACAATTAATACCAAGTAAACGTGTTTGTAACAATTTGGTATATTTTTAAACATATTAAATAATAAGTGCAAGTAAGTGGATAATAGTAAGTGTACTGTTTTGTCAAACTACTATTTTCAAGGTCAAGAATGAACCTTCACACTTAACTTTAAGGAGTCTTAAAAGTGCTAAAACCAGAAACCGTAACAGCTAATGAGCATACATGTCAACAGATTCCATATCCATGACAACGTCACACTGCTCCTGAAAATAGTGAGTGAGTGGACCTTGAGTAGGGATGGTTTTGTCAAAACATAAGCAATTTTTTGAAGTACAAAGTAGCTTCACAATACACATTAGAAAAGAAGAAATGTCATTGAAGCACAAGTTCCTGAGTAGATGACTTTCAACTTGCAAACTGTTGAGTATAAATTAGTCCCCAACCAACAACATATCAACAATATACCTAAAAACAATATATCATTCAATATTCAACGCACAACACAGTTTTTTGATTATGATCCCTTAATTTAGTTAATGAATTAATTGTGACCAAGTTATGTACTGAGCAGGACATTTTTTCCCTTCATAACAAACTTGTCAGTGCTCTCTGGTGGACAAACCATGCAATGTGAACAATGATCAAAAACATTTCTTTGGCATTTCTGTACTGCAATTTACTTATTCACCAAATAATATACAGAAACTGATAGACTGTTTGTATCTGTAATAAGCTAATATCGGCAGATAAAGAGGTCGCCAGTGTGATTGAGTCTGATTCTCACTGGAAATGATCTGGCATGTGTCTCACTAAGCAGGACTGATTTTTAAGGGTCAGTTCACCCATATCAGAAAGAACAGGTCTGCAGATCCAATGATAACCGTTGATAGAATAGATGATCCAAAGTGGGACGAAATAGGCCACTAGAGCTGATGAGTGCTAGTTGGAGTGCTGTTTGTTCACCCAGATAATAAGCCTCTCGGCAGGCATGTCAAATTTGTGAAAAGGTGACTTAATGGGTGTGGACTTGTATAAACACTGGCATAGTGTCGATTCAAACACTGTAAGGTTTCAGTAAGACAATCGTGCTGCATACAATTCAGTAAGTCTTGAGGCTGGACTAAATGTTAAATTTTCCAATAGAAAAGACCACATTAAATAAAAAGCACAGTACATGAAAATTAGCATCAAATTATCTGCATACAATATTATGTGATACGTTTATCTGCAAACCATATGTCTTCACATGTCCTTAAATTCTTATTTCATATCAATGCTTCATGTTATAATTCTGTAAATAGGCTATGGAAATTTCTCTTGTGACTAGAGAAGCCCTCTCTGTTTTAAGAACTGTGAAAGATATAAAAAAGGCAGACCAAAATAATTGAGATGTGACTTGGTGATTAAAAATGTCAAAGGAAATTAATATTGAACTAAATAACTGGATACAAATAATTTCAGTGTTTCCATATGACACGAACACGACTGGATGAGTGTAACCTCATCCAGCAGATTCTCCGTTTACTCCGGCAGATTTATGATCATTTTACATTACATTTAGCAGACGCTTTTATCCAAAGCGACTTCCAAATAATAGCTTTACATAAAGTGCACAGAACACAACCTACACAATCGTACAGTAACAGCACTAGGCACAGTAACAGCACTAGGTGGCGCCTTAAACCACTGAACTGCTAATGTCATAACATTACATGTAGTCGTCATCACTGACTGCCACGAGTAAACGGACCGCAGCACGACATTGACGGGGTAAAATGTATTCTTCCGCAGGGTTAGGAGAAAATATGCCGTATCGACAAAACAATCTCGTCATGTCATGAATTTTACGGCTTTTGTATAATAACTAACAGATGACATGCATATATTCTCAAACTGAAAGTCACGTTAGACAGTTATTTTGAGGCAATCGGCCAATGAGATCAACGAAATAACGTCAACGTTAGCTAGCTGGCTAAAGATAACAAGCCCAACGTTAGCCCTTTATAGTCAATGAGAGGACGATGGAAGAGAACAAGCCTACTAGCAAAACCAAGATTAACAGTACAGTCATTCACCTAGCTACAGCTCTCATCATCATGCAGACGTAATTGAACTATTACCCATGGTGTCCAGTGAACACTGGCATATCAGGTGGGAGTCTCGGGCAGAAGCACAGACTGTGAAGAAGTCCTCTACTACAAGCTAACGTTACTGTACGTTGATGATAAACTTCAGCTCCGTGCGAGAGCCTGTCCGCGCTTCTTTCACGAACCTCTGGGATATGTCAATGTAACCCTCCGCCTGCGGTAGATGTGCTGAGGCTGGAGTAGCCACCATTTTACATGTCTAGTGTGTTCCTCCCTCCATTGCTAATAGAGACGATTCCAGTTATTTTCGGGCATCATTACGGCTAGTAAGTATATTCTAAGAATAATATGTCGGTAGAAACATTTGTCAATGGCTTTACGTTTGAGTAACCATCAGTGGTTTGTTTGTATCTACGTTGACAACTCTCACTGTGGCGCTGCATAGGAAGTCGCAGCCCTCAGTGCACCGGGGTTGTGCCTGTCAGCAGCTAAGTTAGCTAGCATGGTTAGCATAGCCTCATAGCTTTAGCCTTGCCACAACTACCTGCTGGGCTAGGGATGTGAAGCTCAATAGACATTTATATTGTGTGGTTGTCCACCAAGTCATAATCATCGTGACAACACGTAATGCCACATTTATGTTTTATATTGTTCTAGCTAGCTAACATAATTAACATTTGCCTTTAGTTCAGATAGTATTCGGACTAGGTGATAAGAGAAACTAACGAGTGTTCAGGTGTCTAGCTAACGCCACAGAGAGCTCGCTAGCTTGATAATCCAAATGCTCCAAGAAGGCCTAAACTGCATCATGTCCTGATCAATCCACGATCAGATTCAGGTGTCATGCCCAGCCTGTAATGGCTTCTCGTTTCAGTACGACAATATTGAGTAATGCTGTTGACGTAAACTTTCAGTTAACAAAATAATGTCAGCCAAGGTGAAGCTCCTGCTGTAGTGTCAACCTAATATGTAGCCCTTTCATTGGAAATATTAGTGTATACTGGTGTTAGCTTGTTGTTAGCTGGCTTTTGGTAGGTGTCATTTGTGTTAACTAAATAACATGAAGCATTTGACGTTTGGCTCAAAGCTTAGTAATGGTATCTGACTTGCCTAACCTTTTGACAAATTGTACACATTTGAGCATTAAGTCTACTTTGCGTTGGATATCCAGGAAGCTAACGACAGCTAGCTTGGTGTGTTAAGGACGTGGACTCCTTTTTTCCCTAGTTTCATAAGTTAGTTACTCGGTGTTGACAACGTCTTAATTAAGAAGGAAATATTAAGTCTTTTTAATAATGCGTGTATGTCATCAGAGTTAGACCCGTTTTCATTGAAGAATTTGCAGGTTAACGTTAAGGAAGTCAGCTGCAAGTAGGAAGTGAGTATACGAGTATGACGCGCAGTATGTGTGGCTCCTGTACACCTTTGTCACATCTCTTTTTGAAAGCTCCGGAAGATTTTAAGAACTGCCTTTTCAAAATATCATCTAGCTCCTGGGTAATAACCTCTGTTTGACGGGATACAGTCTAAAGTTGTCCTTTTGATATTAAATAATTCAGTGTGATAACACGATGACCACATAACGTTATACTTGAAACAAGGCAGCTATGACCTTAATTAAAACAACCTAACCTTTAGCTCTGCTGCCTTACAGTGATGTGGTGACTAACGTTTTGGCATCATACTTACTAGAGCAGGTGCATTAAGTAGAACTTTATTAAAACCCAGACTGCATATCGGGTATTAATCACACAATGTAGGAACAAATTCATACTAGGTATGGTCACTGTTTCCAAATCAGTCTCCCATACACTGTGATTTGATCAAGCTCCAGGTTTGTTCTCAAGGTTCTCATAAAGATTAAAGTATCTTAACATCAGAATAGTTCTGTGCGTTATTTGATATGTTTCCACTTTGCATTTCAATGTTGTCAGTGTGCAAGATAGCCAATCACAGTGTGTGCATCGGTCACTGCCTTGCTAACATATTTGACTCGCGGTGAGCCAATTGTTAATCTCACAGATGCTTCATTTCATGTTTACTCCCTCATAATAACAGCAGCCCTACGGAGTCAGTGGTGGAGAAAGTACTGTAGGGGGTAGCATTAGTAGTAGTTCTTCAGCATTAGTGCTGGTTGTTGTGTAAGTTTTACCTGCCGGCTAGTTTGCAACCAAACATAGCCAAATAGATCATTATTTGTATAGGTTAACTGAGCCTACACCTTGTACGCTGGAACTTGTTCTGAAACTTCATTGGAACTTTATTCTGCCATCGGTTTAGCTCAAGAATGGCTCTGCTGTCTCTACTGACCACCTTTTTATTTCATTTTTACTCTTGCACGTTTGCTCTCCCTTGTTTTGTTTTTTTGTGGAATTATCAATTATTTATTGCCATGCGCAGCTGATGACTTATAGTTGGTGATATAAGAAGGAATAGAGTGGTCTGCTCTAATAGGATTTCAGCACAGAGAGAAAATAAAGAGACAAAGTGCAGGTTACTACAGCCTGGCAAATTGAGTAGGGAATGCTTCTTCCCAGTGGTGTCCCTGTATATTCTTCATCTTGCAGCTTTTTGTTTAGTTTAACTGTGCAACACTTTCCAAACAACAAAGGCAGCAGTGGATATTACATCTGTGCTTCAAGTTCTCACGGTGTTCAATAATCTAATTTAAAACAGTTTTGTCTTAATGCCTCCATGCCTCAGTCTTGACAGGTTGACTATTCCCTGTTTTAAAAGGGAGGCGTGGCATGCTTTTTGCTTGTTACTCGTTGTCAGGCTCGGAAAGCTAATCTAGGCTAGCTCTCCAAATCTCATGAGAGGAAAATCTTGTTAGGAACATTTCACTGTACATACAAAGTATGCCCATATAAGAAAGATGGATTAATGATGATTTGACTGAATTACCGCTAGTCTTAGTCAGGTTGTTAGTGGTTTAAATACGTTTAGAAGTCGTGGAGATAATCACATACCTTGCTAAAGATTAGATGCCTACCAAACAAAATTGTTTTGTTATAGTGTACCTGTAGAACACTTGTCTTTCCTTTGGTGTAACTTTCTGGTGCAGGGCCCTAACCAACACCTTTTGTCATTGTCACACTTGTGCCAGATTTCCCCAAATACTGCCTTTGTCCGATAAAATAGGTATGGACTGAAGTGATTCATCGGTCACCACCTTAATCTGCAATATGGCTAGGCCTATACAGCAAAACGGTTCCCCGTTTGTCTTTGTAGTAAAGTTGAGTAAAGCTGACCTTGCTGAGTGAACCCTAGGCTGTTGCTACCCAACTACTAAGTAAGCTGAAGGCTCTCCCGTCCTGTGGTCTTTCTAATCCACCTATGATGTGCTTAACTCCTCCTTTTTAGTGTTGTATTTTAAACTGAAGACCCTTCCACCTCCCAGAAATTGTAACAACAACAACAACAACAACAACAAAAAGCAATGGCAGTTATGGATTATAGGAGAGATGTTGTTTTGGTTGTACAAGAATGTGCTGTTGTACTGCAAGAGAAGCTGTAATGTAATCAGCTCTCAGCAGGGGCTGGATTTACCTTCTTTAATGTGTACACATTTGATTAGAAGCACACCAAGAGGCAGCTAGTCATGATTTATGGAACCCAACACCAGGTCCATTCAGCTCAGGTAATTTAAATGGATTTAGACATACAGTAGATCTCAGGCTTTATTAAAGTGTGGCCTTGCCTGAACACCCACCCCATTCCTCTTTGATCACAGTGAATTCTCAGATTCTCTGCAAACCACCACCTTATTATGCAACAAAGGATGCCCTCGTTCCCTCTATGTCTGATCCTTATTTCCCTCAGTAGACTGGCATAGTTTCAAAGAATTTCATTTGATCTTGTAAGCAATAGATAATAGATATTTCTATCTGGCCAGATACAAATATTGCAACCTCCTCAGTATACAGGTTTTAAAAAGAAAAGTCAGGGTCAACCAAGTATTTCTTAGACAAATTTAAAGTCCATGTTGGGTTAATTTAAAGCTCATTCTTCACAGTCACCTCCATCTATAAATGCTCCGGCCATTGTCGGAGTCTGTGTCATGTGGGAACAGGAGCTGGAGTTGATTTTGCATGTAAGGCAATTTGGCATTTAGCCAGCTCAGGACCTAGTAAGATTTCCATTAGTCTTATGGCTGGGCTCAAGTGAGTACAACGGCAAAACAACTCAAGCATAAGACAAATGCTTACTACACGGTTTCATGTATAATGGCTTCACAGAGCCGTAACACAAAGTTGTTACACTGCATATAGTGTCGCCTGTAGGTGCCACTGAAAATCAAAGGAGACAAAAATCTGTAAGCCAGTAGAAATTACTAATATCTCCTTTCAAAGTATTCCTTTGATGCTTATAGCATGACAGCAATCCAGCCAGAGGAATTACTCGCACAACTACAAAATAAATATGAAAATACATTATTTAGGTATCCTGTGTCAGAATTGAAAAAACATTTTCTGTGGTGTTGCAAGTGTACAGGGAAAAAGCATAATCTATTTGTGTGATGTGTCTATTTGTTTTGTGATTTCTGAAATCTTCTATCTTGTGTGGATAATAAAACCAATGGCAGACTATGACTTCTAATCATCTTTGAAAGCTAGTCAGTTAAGGCCTTTGGAGCCATGCTTATATAAAGAGTCCTGTTTATCAATGCATTCGCACATGTTGAAGAATTACATTGTTCAGGCGCTCAGATGTACATCAGAGCAATGCCATCCACTAGTTTATCGCATCATAAGATTTTTGTAGGGTCTCTGCTCTGTCCAAGTGCCTTTTATGTTTCTGTCTAGTCAACCAAAATAGATTTTCTCGACAAGTAATTACCACCGTTTCTCTTGCGGTAGCAGCTTAATCATGTACTGCATGCTGCCAGATAAAAGGCTTCACGAGATAGGAGACAAAATGTACATCTTTGTAAGTAGAGGGTTCACAGTTAATAACTTTGCACTTTGATTAGAACTGAAATTGATGAAATGTGTGCCAAATACCTGAAAAGCTGCATGTCAACATTTACACTGACAGGTAACACATTCCAAACTATCTTCCCAGATTTTAGATTTTTATGTTAACCGTTTTTATTCAGTAAGAAAACAAGCACCGTTGTTGAAGCACCTAAAATCTGCTCTTAGAAACTAACAGATGCTTGCATATAAAAAAATCAGTTTGCCCTCACTGTTCTCACATTTGCATGGCCTCATGGAGCATTTTATAGCACCATGATTATATACAGCTTTTTTAATTTGGCAAACGAGTCGGCACTGCGCTACAGTTATTGTACAACATATCCAAAGAGGCCTTATGTAAAGCTTCCTCTGGTTGTCACTGGCCATTTAAATAAATACAGTTCATATAAACCACAAGTTCTGCCTCATTGTTCCCCATGTGTTACATTTTCTTCCTTTTTTTTTTTTTTTAGATATTCATACAAGCTTAAGTTTGTTAAAACTAGGACAGATAAAAACACATTGCCCTGATAAAGAGTTTTATCTAAAATTCAGTGAGAAACAAGTTTCTTAGTTAAATGTTGGTACATATAAAGATGAGATTTTATTCTCACAAGTCAATGGGAAGAACATTTAAAAAATGTTCAAGTTAAATTAATACATCTGGTGCACTTTCAGAGCAAAGCTAGAAAGCTATATCTGTTTTAAAATGTTTTTCCAGTGTGCGAAATAAATCTGCCATGCACTATTTTTCATTCTCAGCAGGAAAAATAAGAAATGTTATTAAAAATGTTGTCATTTTTAATGAGCTTCGAATACTGGATAAAAAAAAAAAGTTTAACTGTTAACTGACTTTGTGAGCTTTTCTGACACTGGTGATCTGTTCTAAAACATTCACCGTTTATACAGCGGCATCATGAATAGCAGCAGAATCGCGTAGTCAGAATGTGTTGTTCCGCTGCAGAATTACAACCGTCACCGTTTTTTTTATTAACAATGCTGCTTTTTACGCTGGTACATTTCACAACGCCACTTTTCACGCACGTTTAGTGTACAGTATTATAATGATATTCCATTCATATACAGTTTCTAAAAGTACCTCCCCCACCACCCCCGGCATCCAGTTCAGGGAGAATGTCCAAAAGGGGGTTCACTGTCATAATCCTCTCGATCTGAATACAGTACAATTTCATAAAGACAAGACAGATCGACAGCCTAGCAATGGCAAGCATCTTTTATCGCTTTACTCTTAACTGATTGGTTACAAATACTCTGAATTTACTGGCTATGTAAAACAGGCAGAAGGGTGCATTACCATGCAAGAAAACTGCGTAAATAACCAAAGATGGTGGGTGAGAACTGATCGATATACATACAAGTAGAACATGCAACGCACCGCGCAAAATGGTAAACCATCCACATCTTTTACAACTTTGCGTATTAGTTTTACAGACAGAAGTAAATGCCTCACATAGACGACCAGGAGCGCTGTTTCTCAAGAGTGAGAGATGATGAAAAAATATATTTTGGCTCATGAGACTATGGCGGAAGAAATTAATCTATGGGGGCACCATACATTAGTTAATGACTAGGAAACACTGCAACTAAGCATGACGTACTAAATATTTAAACCTCTTCCTGTGGCTTCAAGCTTGTGTGCTCTCAGGAGCTTCTCCACGAGGGAATGGATTTCACCTGCTGTTCTCCTTTCCATCTGCACCTTTTTATAATTTAAAAAAAATCCAGTACTTAATGGAATAGTCATCTATTTGCTTTCTTAAGCCAAATATTCATCATATTCTTTGCTAATGCTGACCGTTTCCCCTGTCTCTCTTGGGAGCAGTCTATCTGGATAATGTAAGTCGGTGTGTTTTACATGCACTTAAGAAACCAATTTGCTGGGAAAAATCTGGTTAAGGCTGTAAACTAGAGATTGTGTTTACATGTACTGCACTTACTTTATTTAACTGTAAGACTTATATTACCAACACATATTTTAGGTGATACAAGAAGCTGCAGAGTGAAGAGTTTTATTGTTATTATTGTCGCTTTGTTAATGTTCTTCATTAGAAGTGTAGCTCTTCTGTGTTGGAGGGGTCTAGTCCAGTGCCAACCCTAATGCAATCGGTGCCAACCTGTTGTTTTTCTTTATGTTTTCCAGAGAATGCCAGCTCCGATCAGACTGCGGGAGCTGATCCGGACTATCCGGACAGCACGGACCCAGGCAGAGGAGCGTGAGATGATCCAGAAAGAGTGTGCTGCTATCCGCTCGTCCTTCAGAGAGGAAGACAATACATACCGTTGCAGAAATGTGGCTAAGCTACTTTATATGCACATGTTGGGCTATCCAGCACACTTTGGGCAGGTATGTGTGGTGATGGTGGGGTGAAGGGCAAAAGAATAGATGTTTTGGAGTTCCAATGACATTATTGTTACAAAGCTTATACCCGTGGACAGTTTTGTGACACGATGTTTATTGGTTTCCAGCTGGAGTGCCTGAAGCTGATTGCGTCCCAAAAGTTCACTGACAAACGAATAGGTTATTTGGGAGCAATGCTGCTTTTGGACGAGAGGCAGGATGTTCACCTACTAATGACAAACTGCATTAAGAAGTAAGTGAAGGCAAGGTCCTCAGTGAAAATATATATTTTTTATGTTGCTTTTTAATGGCCTGTGACCTTCTTGTATATATACTTCTGTGATTCTATGGCTTTTTCAATTCTCTTCTCCCATCCCAGTGACTTGAATCACAGCACACAATACGTCCAGGGCTTGGCCTTGTGCACTTTGGGCTGCATGGGTTCCTCAGAAATGTGTCGTGACCTGGCTGGAGAGGTAGAGAAGCTGCTCAAAACATCCAACTCCTACTTGAGAAAAAAAGTAAGCCCTATTTATTTTATTTTATATGAATACTTGAAGGATCTAAAGTCTGTGGTTGACTATTTATGATTGAAAATGTCTGCATACGTGCTGAACAGTTATACTGAACACTCGGAAGTAAAATATATAATGTTAAAGGTTGGACGGTTTCTTCATGCAGTGTTTTATGTTTTGACAGGCGGCGTTGTGTGCAGTTCATGTCATCAGGAAGGTTCCAGAACTTATGGAAATGTTCCTTCCAGCCACAAAAAACCTGCTGAGCGAGAAGAACCATGGTAAGTGTAAACAGTTTATCAAGATACAGTTGCTGGCTCATGGGGAAGTGCGCTTGTCCTACACAAATGCAGACTTTGTCCTATTTCCTGCCAGTCACAGTGCTTTGCTCAGAACAGCTGGGCAGCTCATGTCCTTTTTCTGGTGTCCTTTGCAGAGGAGAGTGGAATAAATGAGTTTGTCAAAAAATCGGGGGGGCTTGTGTGTCCACCATATAGGGGAGATGTGACACAGGACAGTGCCGAAATAACTTGATCGGCTTTGACATTGTGTGGCAGTGCTTTGGTGATTGCTTCGGAAAAGACAATTTGAAAATGCACGTATTTGTTTGATGTTTTTATACACCATTGTCTCTACTACAGTGCACATGATTGAATAATGTATAAATGGAAGATGGTTTGCGTGGCCCCAAGACACACAAATATGCCTATAGTAACTAGACCACATACACTCTGGGATGTGAACAAGGTGTCTAGCATGCAAACATAAATACTGAATCGATCACTAAGAAAATGCTTCGTCAAAAAGCCACTACAAATGATAAACATGTTAAAATATAACATGTTTATGACTGTTGTCTGTCTTCAGAGCTCACCACCACTGCTTCCACCGCTGTCACTCAGATAATGAAGTTTTCAACCTTGTAACGTTCAGAGAAGATCACTAGGAAATGATCATTCCTTGTGATATTGGTACAGATTTATGATGCTGTCTCCTGATGTCCGTTGCGGTTAATTGTATGTATGCGAGTAAATCACATTAACATTTGACTTGTGTGATTAGTCAGCCTGGACACTGGTACAAAGAACTAAAAGAGCAAAGCCTCCATGTTGGTACGTATGGTATAATTTATGTAAATTATATCTTAATAGCAGCATGGCAGATGGTTAGCTCTCTGTCATTTGGCACACGCAGTTCATAGATGTTGTGAACGATGAATGCTTAAAAGTTTTTGTTATTAAATCTGCGTTCAGACCAACAAAAGCACTGCGCGGCAATAGAACAGCTCATTCATTCATTTCAATGAAACCACATCGTTGGCATAGGGCTCTGGCAAAAATAGGGTCGTATTTTATTTCTTTTCAAACTGGCTCAACTTTTTTTGCCAACAACATACTGCATTGACCAATCAAATGCATACAAGTGCACGTACCTGCTATATAACTGTATAATGTGAAGGAATTATTTTACGGTTTACCTCACAAATGTCTATACAGATGACACAATCATTGTCAACGTGAAAACGTTTCAAATGTGTTACTCGAACTGGCCCCCCCGAATTGATTTTTTTAATTGTAGCATCTGTACCTAAAACAATGGCACCCACCAACATGGTCCCTGGCGTTTTTAGGTCTGAAGCGCAGTAACACACGGGGGATGCAGAGAACAAAACTAGACAAACTTGTCAGTATTTTCATTCAGAACAAATAAGCTCTACTTTGTCTGTTCCCCCAGGTGTTCTCCATACATCAGTTGTCCTCCTCACTGAGATGTGTGAAAGAAGTCCTGACATGCTGGCCCACTTCAGAAAGGTACAAACAGATTCTCTCACCCAAAGCAGCTTAAAGCAATAACTTGTGCATTTGTCTTAATCTCACGTCACATTTCATTCTCCCTTTTCGTACACATTTCCTTTTGGTATAGCTAAGCTAGACAAACATGTTAAACCTTTTGAGGCTTGGATTGAGCTACAGGTTTGCTCTACATTCAAAGTATGTCTCAATCTTTGATCTCCTCCCGCTGTCTTTTCCTCTTGTATTTCAACTGCTTCTGTACCTCTCCTCCTCTAGGTACCAGAGGCACCACCCCTCATGCTCATGATCTAAACATTATTTTAAACTCTCTGAAAGTGAATGATTTCCAGTTTCCCCCCCTAACATCTACCTCATTTTTTCTGTCATTTGTCTTTGTTACAATTCCTGCATTGTGTTAGAATGAGAAGGTAAGAGTACATTCTGATCTCATAGCTGGTGCATGCTGTAATTAGTAAATCACTCCTCACAGTCACCTCAGACGTAACCAGATTTGTGTTGGGTAAAGTCATGTTGTGCTTTTAATTTAAAAATTTCATTTCTGTGAAAACAGTGATCATTACTATGTCAGTGTTTTGAATATTTATAAAATCATTTTTGGTCCATTTGTCCGATACATTCCTCACTATTGTTTGAGTGTCATTATTTGCCTAATATGCAACTCTTGTGATCACTGTCTACTTAAAATCAGTTGGGTGGGTGTGTTTTCACGTGATTGCCACAAGTGTTGTCATCAGGAACAATTATTTTACTGCATCTGTGTCACTGTTATAGGGTGTCGCTCATTAGTTATATCACCATAGTGTGTAGTATTATTGAGAAGGTGGTTTTCTATATTGAGAGTTGAGAATTAGGCAAACGTAGTAGGATGTCATGTTAAGCAGTGTTACAGTTTTAGATTTCTTTTTTCTTTTTAAAATCGCACTCTGGCGTTGTGGGTTGTTTGTCTGTCATTACACCCAGAGGAGAAGACTTATATGAATCCCATCTCTGTGCAGACCAGAGGACTCCTGTAAAGTCCTCTGGTCTGGAACGTGTTCAGTCTGGCGTAACGCAAAGACTTGAAGCAGGCCAAAACAAAACTAAGCATGAAAAAAGTAGTAGTTCTAAGAATTACAAACCTGTTTTTCTTTTCAAGCTGTATTCTGTTAGTGAGTAAGGAAGTCACCATTACATTTAAGAATTTCCAAGAACTTGGCCAGAAGTTTCCATGCTGCCAGTGTTTGTGATACTTAGGCTTAACACATCCAAGACTTATCTCAGTACGCGGTGCAAAGAAATGAAAACAATGCCCAATCTTCTACTTTAATGCAGGATTAGTGTTCCTTTAAGCATACGTTTTGATAACTAAGGCAGTGAGAGATGGAAATGATGTAGATGAGAAAGTGAATCATTGTGACGAGAAGCATCCTTTCTTAACATAAAATTTTGCCTTAAATATACATCTGTTCATTCAGCCATGTTCAGAAGTGTGTATGCAGATACATTTTCTTTCTCAAAGCCAAATGTTCTAAGTGCATATTTTTGTACAACCAAGGTTTGGATTTCACAACCTCAATAATTTGACTCTTAAATCACAGAAGTTTCAACCACATTTACTCTACATTAATAAACAATAATCCCAACCCCTTTTGCTCTCGGTATGCGCTTGGCTGGCTGCCGCTGTCAAAGAGAAATAATTAGCTGTAAAAGTCAATGAGTAACAATGTAATATACATGTTGAAAAGGAAAAGTAGAACATTTGAGAGATTTACACAAAATATTGTGATACCTCTCCTTCTCTGTTCTGTTGTTGGTCTTTTTGTAGCTGGTCCCACAGTTGGTGAGAATCCTGAAGAACCTAATCATGTCTGGATACTCTCCTGAGCATGATGTGTCCGGCATAAGCGATCCATTCCTGCAGGTAAATCTCCTTCTTTCCTGATGCAAGTACCCTCTGTATGTGCAGATCTTGATTTGGCCTAATGCTTGTGCTGTATCATACCACGAGAACTCATTGGGGAAGAAATATTAAAGAAAAAGGCAATATTTAAAGCTATAAAAAGTTTGAAAAATGTCCTAATTCTAAACAGTCAGAATTACACACAATTGAAACATGAAATAGCAAAGCTCCAACTAAAGCAGACTATGTTGTGGCAGTAAAAAAATAACCAAAATAACAACAGACCAGCAGCAAGCCAGGAGTTGGGCCAGAGAAACCAGGATTTGCCTTTTGGGTGTCAATAAAGCACATCACACTTGTCAAGTGAACTGACAGGACTCTGCACTGTTTCTTTTTTCAGGTGCGGATATTGAGACTACTGCGAATTTTAGGCAAGAGTGATGATGACTCCAGTGAAGCAATGAATGACATTCTTGCACAGGTTAGAATTAATCGTAATCATTGCTTTTGCAAAAAAGCTCAGTAGAGTGTGTAGTTTATTGTGACTAATTGCGTGGTACTTGTGCTTTACAGGTTGCAACAAACACGGAGACAAGTAAAAATGTAGGCAATGCAATTCTGTATGAGACTGTGCTGACTATAATGGACATCAAGTCTGAAAGTGGACTGAGGGTGAGCTCTTTTAGTATAAAGGAAAACTGGGCTTTTTTTTTTAATAGTTTGTCCTTGCCTAAATGCCTTTTATCTTACAGGTCTTGGCCATTAACATACTAGGTCGCTTTCTCCTAAACAATGACAAAAATATAAGGTAATTCATTTAATTACAGTACACAGCACATATTGAGTCATCCAAAAGGTTAATTTCTGCTGATATATTTTAATTAAACTCACCATTCCAGATACGTGGCATTGACATCTCTACTAAAGACGGTACAGACAGACCACAATGCAGTGCAGAGGCATCGAAGCACCATTGTGGACTGTTTAAAAGACCTGGATGTGTCCATCAAGAGGTGATTCATAATGCTTAAAGTTCACACATTACCTTTACTGCAATTTGTCATTACTTATTATTCAGCCCTTTTGTTCTGACCTTTGACGACTTTTTATTTTTGTGAAGACGTGCAATGGAGCTGAGCTTCGCCTTGGTGAATGGCAACAACATTAGAGGCATGATGAAAGAGCTGCTCTACTTCCTGGACTCCTGTGACCCGGAATTCAAAGCAGACTGTGCATCAGGAGTCTTTCTAGCTGCAGAGAAGTATGGCTCCGACACACCGGCTTCACTGCACATTACAGCTGTGCTCAGCTACTTTGTGATCATTTGATACCCATCCTGTGTGACCTTGATTTTCAGCCTTTCATTTTCATTTCTTAGCATCAAGCATAGAGGCCTAGGTCGATAGAACCTGCTGGAAGTACATGTAGACTAAATCTGAGTCATACCTGTGAGGGGAGGGGGGGGGGTTACTGTTGTGTTGCAGAATACAGTCTACAATAACTTACTCTGACATGCACAAGGCTAAACGTTTGTTTGAGGTCCCACAATGGACAGGGCATGGCTAACACTGAAATGCTGTATGATGATAAAACGAGTGATCCATCGTCTGACAGACTATGTTGATACCATATATTTTCTGACAGCATTTGTCTCCTGGCTATATAGAGCTGAGATAACGTATCATGTTCTTAATTATTCTCAAGTCCTTTGCTGGGACCAATTAGTGTGTTCTTTGTGTAACAGGTATGCACCTTCAAAAAGATGGCACATAGACACCATTATGAGAGTCCTGACAACAGTAAGTGTATTACAACAACATCAAATGCCTTTGATTGTTGATTGCATTTGATTCTCAGTGCTTATAATAATACATGTATTCACTTGAGTACTGCAAATGATCTAATAGAATCTGCTAATAGACCTCCTCAGATTTAGTTGTACTGCAAACCTACTAATAAATATTTAAACTTAATTTGCATTTTTTATGGACATCTCTGCTTATCCTTACAGGCAGGGAGTTATGTCCGAGACGATTCGGTTCCCAACCTCATCCAGCTCATCACCAACAGTGTGGAGATGCATGCCTACACAGTACAGAGACTCTACAAAGCACTGCTGGATGACATCTCACAGGTCAGAGCAGTTCTGGTTTGGGTCTTAATTAGATATGGTACATCTCCATCTTTGAAGCACACCATCATATACTGGATTATGTAATCAAGTTTGTTTTTGAAAATAGCTAGAGAGTGGACTTCTCTGTGTTCTGTAGCAACCTCTAGTGCAGGTGGCGTCCTGGTGCATAGGAGAGTATGGGGACCTGCTGGTATCTGGACAGTGTGAGGAGGAGGAGCCTATCCAGGTACACCTAGAAGAATGCCTTCCAAATACCACACACACACACATACACACAAATTGAAGACCGCACCAGGCATAAACTCCAAAACTGAGAGAAACACTAGGTCATCAGATATTTTTCTTCTCTTCCCTTTGAATTAAGGTGAGTGAGGATGAAGTTCTGGACGTGCTGGAAGGCCTCCTGGTGTCCAACCTGTCCACACCTGTCACCCGGGGTTATTCCCTTACTGCCATCATGAAGCTGTCTACTCGCTTCAGCAGTGTTAAGTGAGCAATGGCCTTCTACACTTATCTTTTACAAACATTTTTTGCAAACATTTGGGTGCCATTGTGATAAAGTTCATTAGCCATAACCAAGGCCACTTTCCCCCATTACTAACCCTTAAATTTGAAATGTTGTTTTAGCCGAATCAAGAAGGTGGTTTCAATATATGGCAGCAGCATCGATGTGGAGCTTCAGCAGAGAGCTGTGGAGTACAATGCGCTTTTCAAGAAATACGACCACATGAGGTGAAAACTGCATTACACTCAGAAATTACTATCAAACATAAATACTATCATCACAACCACATTGTACCAGTTAGCAGATAAGATAAGTCCTCCAGTGGCTGACTTTGGTCCATCTTTTTTGTCCCTTCTTTTTCCTTCCTTCATTCTTGACTGATAGGCCAGCTCTCCTAGAGCGAATGCCCATTATGGAGAAAAGTGCTACTAATGGCCCCACAGAGATCGTACAGACAAATGGGGAGACGGAGCCCTCTCTCGTGGAACCAAAACATCTACCGCCTGTCACCCAGCCAACCAACCAGGTGAGGGCAGTTTAAATAACTGTTATGAAGAAATTAAAGAACATATAATCCTAAACTTGAGCAACTAGATAAACAGTTAACATATAACATATAATTTTTCTTGAAATAACAAAATAAATGTTGGCTTGATTAAGTTTTTATGGACAGTATAAATTTAGTTTTAAATGGTTGAGAAGAAAATGTCGAATTGATGTGAAATTAATTTAAGTGTATTGATAATGAATAACTTATTTTTGGAATGTTGTTATTTAATATGGTATACACATAGATATTGCAGGTATTTTATCATGATTGCATGTTGTCCTTGTCCCCCAGGCTAATGATTTATTAGACCTGCTGGGTGGTAATGATGTGGTGCCAGTAATCCAGACCACAATGCCCACCAAGCCTGCCTCAGCTGGAGGAGAGCTGCTTGATCTGCTGGGTGACCTCTCGCTAAGTGGTAGGATGATGTGCTCTCTACTACTACTACTACTACTACTACTACTACTATATATACAGATATCTATATATATAGATATATATATATATAGATATCTAGATATATATCTATATAGATAGATATAGATATAGATATCTATCTATCTATCTATCCATCTATCCATCTATCCATCTATCCATCTATCCATCTATCCATCTATCCATCTATCCATCTATCCCTCGATCCATCTATCCATCTATCCA
>JAVQJL010083271.1:0-15238 GCA_036024295.1 Nannoperca obscura
CTGTTCATTCTGCCCCTGTGGTTATATGTTCTCGTATTTAATGCTTCCCGGGGGGGGGGCGGGGGGGGGGGGGGCCCGTGCGGCCTAGGCGAGGGTACATCTTCAAAGGAAGTTCATCAAAGTGCTACAATTTAATTCCTCAAGAGTAAATGGTTAAAACAGTTATTTGTAAGCACAAATGCAATGCTTCTTGTTTCTTTTTCCCCCCGTTTGGTGGTGAAAAGCATGTGACATTAGTTTCTCTGGTGCATCATACACACTTGCACTCAAATGTACAGTACACACACACACTCTCTTATTCACTCATACACACACCCATGTCTGCTCATTGCCTCCCTCCCAGGAACATCAGAGGCAGAACGACAGCCCCAGTTGGTGCCATTTACAGATCAAACACTGCAGACTTTCAGCAGATCAGCTGACCTTCCCCTCTGTCCCACCGGCACTTCCCCAAACCTTTTCTTCAAAAAGAGGATGCACGACATTGTGACATTGTAAGTTGTTATGGCAATATAAGTGGCCCTCCCTTTATACTCTATTCTTAGTGCTGTCAATCCATACTGCTTCAGTATACAGCACACACCTAATTAACAATGTTCCACTCACAAGTCCTCACATTTGGAGCTACACCATCACATGTCTGGGACATCTTCCCTCTTGTATTCTTCGGATTCTCTCCTCTTTATCTGACACACAACCACACGCACACAATCTGCAAACACTTGCTCTTCACTCTCTCACCCCAACCCCAACCACCCTCCTCCTACCTGTGGCATCCTCCCCAGCCCCGCTCCCCCTCCTACAGCCACTATGGGCAGTCCTGTTTGCGCAGACACAAACTCCAGCATGGGGGCCAAAGGACCCCAGGCCGTGCGAGGGGGCCTCTCCTCTTCATAAACCAGACCCTGCAGGGGCCGCGCTGCCAGCAGCTCACACAGCTGGGACAGCACTGTCTTAGGACTACTGTCATTCACCTGGGAGATGATAGAAGATCAGATAGAAGGAAAAAAGATACAGAGGGGGAAAAAAAACTGTGACAAATAGAGTTGACCAACTAGGTCAGTGTGTCTTGACTTTGTGTTATTCATATGGAAAGTGTCTGTAGTATGCATGACATGTCTGGCTAACAATACAAGCTGTGGTCAAAGAGCAGATCCAGATGCTCGCTCATTCAGCAGGGCCCACACAACGGCGGTAGTGTGCTGCTCATTCAGCTTAAATAATGGGAGTGAGTATGAATAATGGATGGTCATTGTTATTTCCTTCCTTCAAGTAAGGCTGAATGAGCAGTAAGTAGAGGAGACAGTGTCCAACCTGTAGCCAGATGACGTTAGCAGAGCCCCACTGGGTGACCACGCTCTCCCCCAGGGAGCCGTATACCCGGCCAAAGCCGGGGTAGAGCACCCTTCCCCCAGGCCCCGCCACAGCCGCCTCCGCCTGCACCGTAGCACCGGCGTGGATCACGGCGATGTTGAAGTTCATCATGGCCCCTGCATCACGCTCCCGCGGGCTGGGCCGGAGCAGGAGGTGGGGGGAGGCATCCAACAGACCTGCCCACTCTGCCAGGACCAATAGGAGAGAGAGAGTAGGTATGGCGACCATGGCAACCTGCCGAGGGGGGGAGGCAGATATATATCGCACTAAGAGAGGGTGCCTGAAAGAAAGAGAGACAGCAAGAGGTAGAAGAAGAGGGCGAAGAAGCAAGAGAAGAAGAGATTAAGTTAGACTCAGGTGTTGTTTTTTTCTATAATGTCCAATACAGAGGACATCAAATCAAATCAAGAGAGAAAAAGAAGGAGAACGAAGGAAGGAGGTAGCAAGAAAGAAAAGTAGGAGGTGTAGACAGAGAGAGTGAGAAGGAGAAAGAGAGCAAGACAGAAACTGATCAGAGATTGCATACAGGCAAGACAGAGTAATGAATTCTGAATCCAATCATGGGGTAATAAAAGTTAGCTTTGGCTGGAGAAAAATACTGGACGAGGAGTACGGAATGCAGACAGGAAAAAAAAACAATAGAGGAAAGGAAAAGAACGCAAGACAGAGAAGATGAAATGGGTGCTATTTAGGCTGCAGGCTGAGAGAACAATATGAGGAAAAATAGAAACTGGCCGTTAGAGGGAAGGAGAGTGAGAGGGAGAGAGAGTTAATAGCAGACAGAGACAAAGATGGGGGCGGGGGTGGTTATTGTGCTGCATGAATGATAATTAAGATCACTGTAAACACACTCGCCCTCACACAGCTGCATCCACGCGTGTACACATGCATGCAAGCGTTTGAATACACACACACACACACTCTCTCGCAAGATAAATGTATGGCTACACTATGCCCGTAGAGCAGCTTAATGATAGAGAGATATGAGGGTTAATGCAGTACGCACAAACATGTGCACACACTCTCACACACACAACCACGCGAAGAGATAATGACTACCTGGGAGATAGCAGGGTTAATATGTGAGCCCCACACACACAAAAACACAGCACATCATTTTCAATTTACTTCTGGTGCCAACTGCCCTCCCTCCCTTTCTCCATTTCCTTCTCACTTTCTCCCCGCTCCGTCTCGTGCTCTGTCTTTTCATATTCCCCATCTCTTCTCCCAATTTCCATGGCTTCAGGTACCAAACACTATTGCATTGATTAACAGCGGCTTTCTGACATAATATTCCCTCCAAAGTCACTCTCCCTTTCTGCGACTCTATGTCCCCTTTCTTCCTCTCTGTTTTTCGCTCTGTCTTCATCTGACTCTCTTCTCTTTGTCACAGTCTGCCGATTCTTTGACCCTGATCAGTGTTTTGGATAGAGAAAGAAAGTGCAGCAGAGAAAAGAAGAGAGGGGGTGGAGAAGAAAAAGTAACTGGATGAATGAGAGAGAGAGGGAGCAAAGAAAGGAGAAAGCTGTCAAGTGCATAGAATAGAAAGCTACTGTAAATACAAGGCATATGACATAAGATGGACTTACGGCGTGAAAGAAGGAGGCCGGGTGGAAGAGTAGGAGACAAGGAGAAAGGGAGAGGACGAAGTCGGGTGGGATGGTGGCGTAAAGTATGTGAGGAGAGTAGCAGGAAAAGAAATATTGATTACTGGGATGTGTATACGTGTTTGGCCTAAACAAATACACTGCCAAACCTCCTGTTTTGAGTGACAGGGCTGTGTGTGTGTGTGTGTGTGTGTGTGTGTGTGTGTGTGTGTGTGTGTGTGTGTGTGTGTGTGTGTGTGTGTGTGCATGTGTGTGGTAGGGGGGCTACCGAGAAAGAAGGAGAGAGCGGTGGAATGAGACGGAATGAGGGAGGCGAATAGATGCGGGTAAAAAAAAGAGATGGAGGTGTGGAAAGATAGGGAGAGACAGACCTGTTAGTAGGAGAGAAGGAAAAGGAGAATGTAATAATGGAGGGGAAAGGGAGAAAAACAGGGTTTTGTTGTTTGTTTGTTTTTTGTTTTCTTTAAAGCAAGGAAGATGTGGCAGGAAAGAATAGGAAGGAGATAGAGACAGAGCAGGGAGAGAGACGAGAAGTGAGAGAGACCAAGCTACAGGAATACGGTATATATCGTTCGGTGGAGCTGTGAGCCGTTAACTGTTAGGCATGTCACTGTATTTCACTCTCATGAGGTGTTTACGTTGCACTGCTCATCCAGCGAGTGCCATTCCATCACAAGTCAGCCTTGTTGAAAGTGTGAACACAGTGTATTACTATATACAGTATCCACTTTTCCTGCAGGGTGTACTCTGCCCGTTATCGAACGTGCAACATCTCACTGAGGCGCGCCACAGTAAGACAAAACCCCAGTAAATTATAATCAAATCCCCATCTAAATATATCTTACTATATAGTTCATTATGTGTTCCAATTCTGCAAACTAAATCATGAAAAGCGTGCAGTGACGGGGCTCACAGCGAACACACACACACACACAGACACACTGAAAAACCCACATACACAGCGAGGGAAAAGGAGAGCGGGAGAGAGATTACTGTTTCATTTGATTTGCTACCGTAAATTAATCTTTTGTTAAAATGCAAATGTTCGCATTTTAGTATATTTTTTCCCCTTCTAGCTTTAAAAACGATCCTCTCCAGTCTTTGGAGCTGCTTCTAATTCAGTAGTTTATTCTGCATATATTTGGCAAGGGACTGCCTAAAACCAAGGGAATGTTTAAATTGTTATCAATTAGTCAAAAAGTGTAATGAAGTATGTATTCCCTGAACAGGATTCAACGTAAAGAATCAGTTAGTTATGAGACATGAATAGTAATTTCTTAAACGTGTGTGCTTTGTTAGGAGCATTGACAGGATCTGACCACTGCATGATAATTGTATTATTTGGTTATTTAGGACATATCAGGGCTGTGTTCATCACCATTACGGTAAATATTGTAATGTGTTCTTTTCTTCAATGTGACTGACAACAAAAGAAAAAAGGTGCAATTGAAAACCTTTCCAATTTTTTCGGAGTGATTTCTAAGTTTCTTTGAATATTTGTTTAGGCTTTAAAACTTCGTCATGGCGCATTCACCTTCAATCATCATTTGCTGTCTAATTCATATTATATCAGCCCATACACTTAAGTATTTGTATTGTACATTGTTAAGCTCTCAATTTGTCAATCACTGTAATAAGCAGCTTACTGTATTTACAGTATAATTATTTTCCACTGAGTCTGTTTAGTTTTTAAACAAAGAAAGTGGCATTTACAGCACCACAGAAGCTGGCAGACATGCCAGCGACTGTTAGAAGCCAACTAAATACACCTTCAGGAATATTTACAGAGTACTTAAGAGCAGCGATATTCTCAGGCTGACATAGACAGCTAATCAACAAGATGAGAGAGAAAACATTCAGGCAGGCGAGCCAGTATTTCTCTTCCAAAATTGCCAGTACTTCACAATCCAAACACATCTTATCACACCTCTGCTTTAACATTTAATTTACACTGCATAATGTACTCACTGTGATTCCAAATGATTACCTATAGAAATAAGTTGTTTATAGTATGTGCAGCTTTTGCAAAAACTACTTCACTGGTTTGAACAATATCAAAACAAGTTTGCAGTTTTGTGTCGCTGAAGGCAAATCAGCTACTTTGAAGGTATATCCTATAGAGGATTACAGTGAAGCCTATATTATTCCCGCAAACACCAAAGAGACAAAGAAAAAAAATGTGTATAGCCTCTAAACATGAAATGAAAAATTGATTGTTGGTGTCAGTGGGATGGTAGGAAACAATCACAACGTTTTAGGGTATCAGATCCCCTCCTTCCCATTAACTGTACATGTTACAGCTGCAGCGAGCACCTGGGGTGACTCTGGAAGAGCAAGTTGCGAGAGAAGAGAGAGCTGCTTGGTAGAAGTCGGTTGCTGGCATCCACGCCTCTCTGAGCCCCTCTCCCATTTAACTCCAATGGAGGCAGCGTGCCAGACCTTGTGCTGCATCGGATCTGCTGGGGAAATGTGAATGGGGAAGGAGTCTGTGGAGTGTGGAGTTGTGGAAGTGCAGTGTTCAGCGTTGTGTTTTGCCCACATCGAGGCTCTGCTGCTTCATTCCAGTCTGTCATGCAGAGTAATGGACCTGCACCCTGCTGCCTATGGCACAGGCTGCACTGAATCAGTCCAGGACGTTTTCCATAGCCAACACAAAACATCTGAAAGATATGCTGGCTAATATATAGTCTACTGTCCACCACTGGAAGAAATTGCAGCATCTCTGTGAGTCACTGTAAGTGCCTAGAATAAGAAACCCTCCCCTGAAGATGAAGACTCCATTTTTTTTTCATTCCTCCACATTTAAGACCGCAGAATGCTCGAGAACACTGCTGTATGTAGCCTCTCTAATTTCCTTGGGTCCATAGCTGTACTATAGTAAAAGATAAGATAAAGTGCCAGCACAGTGTGGTGCCCACAGTGTGCATATATGTGTGTGTATCAATTTCTGTGTGTGTGTGTCGTCCGGGGTAATATGGCAGTGTGGGGGAGCGGAGGAATGAAGAAGAGTGCAGCTGGAGCTCAATGCTCCTCGTGTTAATTGGCCCATACTTCAATCACAGCCACTGAAGTGTGTCCTCTCTGACGGAACATATCCTCTCTCCCTCTCTTTCCCCCTTTCTCTCTCTCTCTCTCTCTCTCTCTGTCCTGCTGCACTTGTTCACCCACTCATCCACTCGCTGACACACTCTCCCTTGACACACACACACACACATGGACATGAGCACATATGCAGACACACTCCCTCACTCAGTCTGTCTCACTCACACTTGATTTGGTCACTTGTTCATTCATCCTTTCATTCATTCACTCACTCACTCTATTGCCTCAGTCTGCACCATCTCATTTTCACTAACTCCCCTTTCCTCTCTCCGTCTCCCTCTCCTCCCTCAACTCCTTGCCTGTTTCCCCCCCCCCAGCCCTTCCCCATTCTTTCCTTCCACATATGTCTTTGTCCTGTACTTCTTTCACTCTCTACTTCCTCCGCTCCCTCACTTCCTCTCTCTCATTTCTCTCTCTCTCCCTCTCTTTGATCCCTGTCGAGCAGAAGAGCCAACAGGCAGACGAGCGGCTCTTGTTCCCATTGTGCATAGTGTGCAGAGTGATCAGCGAGTAGCGCAGCGTGCAGCAGCAGGGCGTACAGCGCTGTGTGTTTTTACTGCATGGCAGTAGTAAAGCCTGCTGCTGCCGCCGCTGCCTCCCTCGGACTTGATAGCTGTGGCTATCATAAGCCATTCTGGTGACAAAGTCGGAGCCATCTATCAAGCCCTTGTGATACCAGATCCTCACAGGGAAACGCAACACACAATCTTGGTAAATTACACATGCCACAGGCTGAACCAGATCAGAGCTGGTCGCTTGTATAAACGTGACACAATTTTTTATGTGGAACAGTTAAATTTGAGGGGCTAGCTGATACAGAATATGAAAAATAAATAGTGGTTTACAAATAGAAGACACAAATATCCAACGGTGTGTTTTTTTGTTCAAGAATACGACTCAAATGACTGTTAAGCTCTTCTTTCTATTATTCTGTTTAACAAATAAATACTTTCCTGTGTTGTACCTCTAGGCCTTCACATTTTCTACCGTATCTACCTGCAAATGCAAAAAATATATTGTTTCACGCAAACTGTATTACTACAGAAATGAACTGCATGAGAGGGTAGTCTCCATTTGTCCTTTCTGTATTTTGTAACCTTTTACAAGAGCAAAATAAAAGTCACCTTGACATCTCACTTTGATGTTTCTTCCCAGCAAAATGGCATTTTATTCTGACATTTCAAGTCCCTTTAATTTCCATGTGGTCGCCTCAAAACGTGTTTTACTCCAAGGTTCAGAGTATTTTGCCTTTAATTCAAATATTTTTTCATGGTGTTGGATTAAACACTTCTACCAAGAGACAGTGTCAATTAATTGGACTTCACTTCCGTACATTCAGGGGATAAATTGCATTACTTGAATGGGAGGACACTCCTTGTTTCTCTTCCCTCTATGGATTGATGGAAATGAGATGAAGCTGACCCTAGACCCTGCCACAGTGTAGCACTAACAATTCTCTGACCTCATTTTTTAACAAAAAAGGAAATGTCTTAGTCCTACCCAATGTGGTTTCTGCCGTACCAGACACGAAAAGCAGTGACTGGAAAATCATTACAGATGATTATTACTGAAATAGTTGACATTACCACATCTCATCTCTCTAAGTCATAGCATTCGGCTCAGGGTATATAATTACCTAAGTGGAGGTTGTGTTTAATTTTGCTTTAATATGACCTCGCACATGTCTAGTAATTGTGGTAATACTCAAATATGAACTCATGTAACCTGAGTGAATCAGCTGATAAAAATAAAGGCTTGTCAGTTGTTTCACTTTGCTTTGTTACACAGCCTTGGCATCTTGAATTATTCACTTTGTCTGTGTGTGTTGTTGTGTATTTGTGTTATCTTTCAACCCCCTGTCATTCATTTAATCCTCAGGACATTGCAAGCTCACACACACACACGCATATACACTATATTTGGAGTTATACAGACTGCATTAACATCAGCATCATCAATTTGTGTATGAATGATGCAAAGAAATATTTCAATACTGTCTCTATTTAATCTTCTCCCTCCCTTACACACACATAAACATACAGACACACACATCCGTTCAGACAACATCAGCTACAAATGGTTTACTACCCTCATGAGTGTTCAGATATAAATATCAGTAAGGTCATATGCTTTCATGTGGAAAGGCCAGTGTCTGGGGATCTTGCATCAGGAATTCACGCAACAGAATGCAGTATATTATTTCTATGAGCCTAACTGGCATATACTAACTGGAGTTGAATGAATAAAAATGGTTTTGTAAGGAGTCTACATAGTTTATATGCCCACTGCCAATACTTGTATAATATAAGTGCTTACTTTAAGGTCGGCCAAGGAGCAAGAATATTTCATTTCCCCACCTCAACACCTGACATCTAATACAGCGGAGATCAGAGGTCTGCAGCGCTGCTCCCTGGACAGCCCCCTCTGCTCCCAGGTTGACTATAACACATAATTTACTGGATTCAATGTACATATAAATTGTTTTCTGTAGTTGCTTTTCTTCCCAAATCCCCTGTTGAGATGTCCTTACAACGCAGGACCTGAGGGATTATTTCAGTATGTTTGTTTTAAAGGGAATAATTTCTTTCAAGCTTTTACAGGCATTCAGAAACTCTGAGGGCTTTGTGTTTGGGGGGAAATAGCTACCATATCACAGCGCTAGCAATGCATTGCAATCATCTAAGAAGAAACATGCATTCACGCTGGGCCTTTACATAATTTACTGTACATTCCATGAATGAAAAGCTTGACTGATTGTTGTTTTTTTTTTAAACAAGCATTGAGATTGAAATCAGGAACAAATTGGATGAAAGATTTTCAGCAGATGGGATGAGACAGTAGAAATAAGTCTGTGAATATTGCAAATTTAGTGGAATTATGTTAAGGCACAGAACAAATACCCTGCTTTTTAACAATAACATTAAATGGATTATTTTCTCGAACCAGTAGTCGCAAAGCGAGTGTTGCTCCACTCTGCTTGCACCAGCGCTTCCATTAATTCCTTCATTGATTGGCCAGACACTGGGATCACCTAGCCAGATCTAAATCAGTCACTAATTAAAAGAGCAAGATGAAAAGGCGCCGACACTGCACCCCTTCAGGACCTGTAAGGTGAAACATTCTGTAACAACTGCAAACTAGGAAGCTGCTCAAGACTCGAAGCAGAAAAAAACTCCTAACTCTGCATAGTAATGATTCACAAACTTATTCTGAGGATAAACAGATGAAACTGGTGTGGGAAACCTTCGCTGATAACTACCGCGCCTTTGAACAAGGTCACACGCTGGCAGGTGCACGTACAGACTTTACACATATGGATGAATGTGTACAGACACTCTGTCACACTTACACATACACACACCCAAACATTCAACAACATTTAGAATAAGAGAGAAACGGTAAGCTGGTCTCTTTCGGTAGCGGGTGCCACGTGTTGCTGAAGCCAAGCCGGATCCTGTCTGCTTAAGATCGAACGCTGCAATGTTACAATGTTGTGCACAGGTTTGAGCTGTGTTCACAGCACATCTGGCGATGCTCCCGCTCATAACCAAAGGTGTTAGAAACACTTATGTCAGCCTATCCTATAAACGTTAGTGGATCAGTTTGGCTCAGGAAACGCACTCCCATGCAAACAGAAGCCCAACAGGGGAGCGGAATTTGAGGATTGAGACCAGTGAAGGTTTTTATTTTACTTCTCAAGAGTAAAAGGTGGTGAGAGGTTAGTGAAGGGAATGTCAGAAGCCCACTGTGTTGTCTTCACACAGACAAATCTAGAAGCCCACTAATCCTGTGATGTTTGTTTCACAGCTACAAATATAAGAAATCTGTCTTCTGCTGTTATTTTCTTCCCCAAGTCTTGACACATGAAGCCACAGAATCTCATCAAAGAGGTGTTCAGTAGTCTGAAATGGCCACAGCTCTTTATGATGGTTTCACATCATATTGTACAGAACGCAATTACGAGCAGCCGGGAGGGGAAAACAGTTCATGTCATGAGATATCAGAAATTTCTGACAGCTATGATTTTATACTCTGAGAAAAAGAACTACACAATTGTTAAAAAGCAAGTGGCAAAATGGCTCCAAAGCCAGTTACATTTGAGTACAATCCTATGTTAACACTAATACAATCGATTCAGCTTGTTAAAAATAATCTATGCACTGTTGCTTGCCTCTGGTTTACTTGTTAATGAACAGCTAAATATATGTAGCACAATAAATATAGCTAATTCAAACTTAATGTTATTAATCTCGTGTGACTAACTATCCTGGAATAATGCGTGAGCACTCCCAAGTCGCAACAGCGAGTGGTTTTCCCAATCTTACCACTCTGCCAATGTGGCATGCATGCTGCATTAGTAGTGCACCAACACATCAATGATGAATCAACATTATCAAGTCTCTGAAATCACACACAAGCATCATTCATGAATACATATACACTACTCAAAAAGTAGTGCCTCTTCACAAAGTGACACTACCTACAGACACTTGTGTGTGATGGGAACTGTAATCAGCAGTCGTAATATTTGGATGACACAGAGCATCCAGTGCCAACAATTGATCTCTGCTATTTCCCGTCACTGCTCAGTGCAAAGTGTGTGAATGGGTGTCTCTATTTCTCAAAGCTGAAGACTGTGATAGAGAATATGCCACAATTAACATGGAAGAGATCACAGAACAATCAACTTGATGAGCCCGATCAGCACCAGACCAAGGTTGGGGTCATTTATTGGCTCATTCGGAAAAAAAAAGATTGAAATTGCTATTACATAATTGAAAGCATTCACTACTAATCACCTTTCATGAGATAGACTAAAGAAGGCTTCAATGTGGAAAAAATGTCCAATTTGAATAATGAAATCTCACAACCTGAATTGAGGACCAATTAATCTGGACCCTGAGTCGGACTACCTGCGTTCCAAGCATGTTGTACATTTTGTTCTTTTCAGTGTCAAAAAGCAGAAAAGGATCTGCAATACACACAAGGCCAGTTTTTAGAAGCTGAAGCTATTTACATGCAGAGATGAAGCACATTGAAAACAGACCCGGGAACATCAAACTATCTTCATCAGAGGCTTTCTTCCATCTCCGCGCTGATGTTCCCTTTTCCTTCCTTGTCTTCCCCTCTTTATTGTACTGTAGATAACACGCTGTGCAATATCCATTCAGGTGCAAACACGTATATTTGCATTTGTAACAGCGGTATAGTCTGCACCTGCTTATGAAGGAATTCCACATTCAAACTTGAAAGAAAATAGAGCAATGCTATTTTTATATGAAGTGATAAGGCAATAAAACAAGTTCAACTTTGCACCTGGTACCTGCACCTAGTAAATCCGGCACAGTCACTCCAGTACAAAGCCTGCTATAAATGCCAGCTGCTGGGTTCTTTGAGAAGAGAATGACAAAAGGTTTTAACAAAGCTGGCCCTGGATGCAGCGCAGGGGAAGTCTCACAGATCAGGAGGCATGACACAGCAGCCCAGGGTGACATGCGACATGGGCCGCAGACACAGGCTAACGTAGTTTTTATAAATGCCCCCATTTCCTCTTTTTAATAACCACTTATGCTGTCATTTCCTGCCCCATCCATCATCATGAAGGACCGCACCACACTGCTGCAAAACGCTGCGCGTCGCAAAACATTCCTGCATATCTCTTTCATTATTTCTGTTCATCACCCTTTCTTCTATTTTATGCGTGTGTGTGTTGTGTGCACTCAAATGTATATATACAGTACAGTGTCTAAGTGTGTGGATCCCATGGGCAATGTCCCATGGTCCTCTCTCATCCAAAACTGTAACCGGTGTGTGTTTGTGTGCAAAATGCTATTTATTGTGTGTGTATTTTTGGGTATGCTCTTGGTGCGCGTGTGTGTGTGTGTGGGTGTGCGTCTGACTGCATACCCATGGGTATTGCCTGAATGTACTTTCTGAGAGTGTGTGTGACTGTGTATTGCATGCAGCCATGTGAAGCTGTGTGCCTCCTAGCTGCCTCCAGACGTGTATTCCCAAAACAAGCCGCAGGGCTTTGGCTCAGGTTTGTGTGTGTGTGTGCGCACCTGTTTGATAGCAACTGTGTATAAGGAGTGCACGCTAAATTCCCTCTCACTGTTGTGTGCGTTTGTACCTGTCTGTGTGATTTTGTTTATGAATGTGTCTGCCTGCCAGCCTGTCCATCTGTCTGTCTGTTTCCATCCCCACCTGTTTGTTAAGTGGCTTCCTGCCATTCCACCTACAGTGTGTGTTTGACTGTCTTTGCTAGTCCTGCTCCAGAGTTGTGCTGTAACTGGGCTGTGGGCGGTACCTCGGGGCTGCCAAACTATACCAGCTGCCACCTCACTGTAAAGAAACCCTCAGGTGTGGAGTTCAAATTATAGTTCAGTGATTTCTAAGTTACTACAGCATAATCATTTTGTTTTGACATTGATTATTGTCATACTGGACCATGCTTCTTTTTGAAAAACTGTATTTTAATCCAAAGAACAACTTGTACCTCTCCCAGCAACTGGTTATACTTTCATTTAGTATCTTAATGTAGCTCCTCTGTCTCTCTGAGAGACACACGACTCTGAAAGCTTGTGGTGAAGCGAGCTCTGCAAATGATGCCCGGTTTCCCATCATGGAACTAGATCATTTTTGTTTTCCTGCAACTTGTCATAATCAAATGCATCATAATGTCACTATTACATCTAATTAGGGGTCGGTACTTTGAGTTGTCACTGACTGCTTGGCAGCTGTGGCAGAACTCATCAGCAGAGATCTGATGTACCTTCACTAATGTTAAGAAAGTTTTTTTCCTAGTGTTGACTACCAAATACTGTTCAAATCAGAATGTATTAAAACGATTTATTATATCAATTACTGAGTTCAACGTTATTTTCCTTAATTTTGCACGATTTCAACTTGGAATTTAAATACATGCAGTAAATAAAGGAGATCATTAGTCTTCTCTACCAATTCTTCCATATCTATTACTGTATCTAGGGCTGCATTTTTAATTAATCTGCAGATAATTGTTTAGTCAATGAAATCCAAACATGCCATCACAACTTTTCATAGTCCAAGGTGATATCTTTAAATCCCAAAGATATTCAGATTACAATGATATAGAAAAAAGCAGAAAAACCTCACATTGGAGAAGCATGAGCCAAAGAATATTTGGCAAAATAGCTGCTAATAATTTATCTGTCGATCGACCAATCAATGAATCAAATAATAGACTCCAGATGTCTCCACATGGTCTGATTTACATGACACACATCAGCAATGAAACGTTACTGGCTCTTTATAGTCAGGCAACCTTTACCCTTCTGAGTTTTTACACTCTTACTTTTTCAGTCTTTAAAACAGTCAACTGCCAACTGTTTGACATTTCTTTAAAACTGTCTCTTCATTTGCAGATGTGTGAAACTGTGTTGTGTTTACTGATAATGGTTCCATTTTAAGGCATAACTGAACAGCTGTTTTTTGACTTTATTGGTGTTTAGTATCATTTAATGTTTAAAAGCCCGCTTCACTCAAATTAAAGTCAGTTCATGAATTAAAGACTATAGTGTGCAATTTAGACTTTAGTTCAGTTTAGTACTTAATTTTAGAGAAGAGCCAATCTGATAAACTGTGTCCCCTGCTGATTTCAGTGGAGGGCAGTCTTTCCTGAAATTATGGATTAATTTAATGAGCACTACAGATGTTATCGAAGAAAACATAGATTTGTAGTTAATGAGTTTGTTTTGGGGTTTTTTGTTGTTGCTGTGAATGATTTAATAATAATAATAATTATATATAACATATATAACTACATTCAGATAATCAATCAAAACATCCTATGTCAAAGCAGGACACCACACTGTCACCATATGTATACAGTTCTTGGCGTGCCACTGCTTCAGGCCAAAGTGAATATGCAACGCGTTCATCAATACAACCCAGAGTAGAGTCCGGAGAAGAACATTGGGAGAGGGGGGGTACCGTAATCGCTCCAAAACACCAGCCTCTGATCTCGTTAAAGACTAATTGATGTTCTATGTTAACGAGCTTTACCTTAATTAGTGGTATTACAAAGAACACTGGGTGCAACGTGTGTGGGAGAGGGTGGGAGAGGAGTTCGGGTGGGCGGCAGGATTGAGGAAACTATCCACTAATGTTGCATCAAACAAATGATGAAAGGGGAGGCGGGAGAAAGATGAGGAAAAAAGGAAACAGTGCAGAGGAAGTCACAGGTTGCAGGGGTGAGAGGAGAGACGGAAAGGATTGAGGCAAAAAGAAGCAGGGGGATTGGCAGAAGAAAAGAGAGACAAGCGGGAGGTGGGGGGTGGGGGGGAGTTGAGCTAAGCTTGAAGGTTTTCTGTGCAAAAGTCGATGAATCAATGAGGTGAAATTGATGAAGAGCAGGGGGTTGGAGAAAACAAGCACACAAATGTTGACTCTGTTCCTCTCATCTCTTCTCCTCTGCCTTACAACCATATCCCCCTCTGATATTCAATTCCAGCCAACCCTCTCTTACTCTCCCCTTCGTTCTGCTGCCTTTCCAATCTCTCACCCGGCTCATGCCTTCTCTTCACCTCCTCCTCCTCCTCCTCCTCCTCACACCTCTCATCTATCGCTCCCTCCACACCTTCTGTCTCTCTCATCACCTCTCCTCTTCCCTCCCCTCCTGTCTGCCCCTACTCACAGCTGGTACAGTACAGATCTCTCTGGGCAACTGTACAACAGATCGGCAAAGAAGGGGGCTCTGCTGACACTGAAGGCAACTCTTTACGGGCAGCAGTGCGTGCAGTACGCCGCTGCAGTACGCCTGTGTATGAATTTCACAGGGCTTTGCGAGGGAAAATGATAAACTGAGCCGAGCACGTCACCTGTGGGTGAAAGAGCTGATTGAAATGGATATCAGCTAGAGACTTCAGCCGAGAGAGGAGAGAGACACCAAACACCCCACAGAAATGAAAAAACAAACAACACATTAATTCCAATTTCCATCCGGATAAATGCATTCAGTGGCCTCACATTGCAGGCCAATACATTTGATCTTGCACTGCAGCAAATCTGTAGGAGAAGCAACACTGTGCCTCTCCATTTTACAGGTCAACAGCATGATCTTCTCCCTTGGTGGTCTCTATCCAAGGCCTTTCTGTGGGGGGGGGGGGGGGGGGGGG
>JAVQJL010083272.1:0-19807 GCA_036024295.1 Nannoperca obscura
ATGTCTTGACTCTATTTTCTATTCATTTCACAATGTATGGTGGTGAATAAGTGTGACTTTTCATGGAAAACACAAAATTGTTTGGGTGACCCCAAACTTTTGAACGGTAGTGTATGTCAAATGCAAAAGGATCTGGTTTAATGATTCAAACAACTATAGCAGTTAATTGTAGTAAAGACTACTTTTAGTATGAGAAAAAAAGGTCAGAAAATGCAACTCTATCCTCTTTACAGGCATTTGTAATTGTTTATCCTAGGTGTCCATCTTATTGACCAGTAGGGACATGCACACACATTATCAATAACAACTTGAGTCACAGCCCCTTAGCCCAAACTCAAGGTCAAAGTGCCCTTATGGACAACATTCTTAAAAACTAACAAAAAAACAAAACAAATATTGTTCCTGTAATTTTACCACTGTAATTATGTAATTATTGCTACTATTATCGTTCCATTTAGTATTGCCACCATTGTCTTTGGTGTTGCAATTCTTTTCCTTCATTGGTTGAGTTGCGAAGGAGCCTAACATAGTGGCATTGCTCTATTGATGGCAATGTAGGTCTTTTTCCCCTCTATGCCTTTCTTCATTCTTTGTGCATTAACGAACATGATGTAAGCAGTTTTTTTATAACTTAATTTACTAGTTAATGTATGCCTAGTACTATAGTTACATAAGAGTTTTGTCCTTAATTGGTTGTCAATTAGTAAATTACCATTGAATGCAATGAATTTGTGTTTGCTTACGTGGTCAGTGTGTTAAACTTGAATATTTGCAATGGTTTGAGATTTGGGGACATTTTAATTAGTGTGATTAGTTTTATAATTTCTAGTAAAATATTTGTGACGGTGGTATGGATGATGTTGTTGAAGATGATGATGATTTTAGGTTAATTCACATGTTGACAATTCATTTGTTGACGTTTTCACTCAGACCAGACACACACGCATCTTGTCTGATCAGACTCTTGGACCCAAGACACATCCAAATCTGCTGACCCAGTGTGAGACATGAAACTATACATTGGATAGCAGGGGTGGGAGTTCTCCTTTTTTGGAATCCATCAAAATGTCTGTACATGTCCTTGCTAACAAGAAAACATTATTACACATTAATAGGAAATATAAGGGCTAGAATTCATAAAATTCTTGCCTTAACTCTCAATTGGATACAGAGATATTGTATTCCTTCTTGTGGCTTGTTTAAGGTCCAATAGATGCAGAGTTGTTGTAAAGGTATTTAGTTCTCAACACACTAAGAAATGCACTCCCCTAGTTCCCCATATTTTTCTATTATTCATTTCTGATATTAAGGCTTAAAATCACATTAGAGGAGAGAATCATTAATAATTTCCTCTTCTTCTGCACTGCCTTTTACTAGATTTACTTTTATCTAAAGGGCAATTTATTCGAATGAGGGAAGCTACTTTTATCCCCCAGTGCACCTCCTCTCTTTGTCTCTCTCTCTTTTTCTCTCCCTGCTTTGTTATTACACGATGATGCTTTGTTCTGTTAGAACTTTGCACACAGAGAAAAAAGTTCTGGGAAGTGAGTTTCTGAGTCAGCCGCCTGACAGACTCCTCCTGATGTGACATTAAATTAATAAAACAAATGTGGTTTGCTGAGATAGAGCACTTTTAAGGAGGTAAGAGGACAGAAGCGAAATCCTCTTCCTCCACCTCAATTGCTTTGCTGTTGTGCTTTATTCTTTCTCTTTGGAGTTTGGAGTTTGTGCAGTTTAACGTGTGAATGTGTGTGTGTGTGAGTGTGTGTGTGTGTGTGTGTGTGTGTGTGTGTGTGTGTGTGTGTGTGTGTGTGTGTGTGTGTGTGAATGTGTGTTTGAGTTAATCACATTCACAGAGTTTAAATCCTCCAAATCCTTCTGTGTTGGACGGTGGCCTGTCTGGCTGTTCTATGGAGATGATTTCACCCAGCAGCAGCAGCAACTGCCTGCTGTAGTTTGTGGAACAGTTCCAACACACACACACACACACACACACACACACACACACACACACACACACACATTACAGTTTGAAGGGGTGTGTGCCAAGAGTACAAAACAGGCATTATTCCTCAGATTATTTAGCTGGAATACAAAATGTGTTGCTGGACTTTCTGCCTCTTTTCCAACTTAACAACATACCTGCACATTAGCTGACATGCTTGTGACGGTGCACACACTGACCTTTACGTGCTCTCATTAAAAAGCCAGAGCATCCCATAAACATCGATCACCTGGTGATCAGGGGACTGAGACCTTTAACCTAACCCCTCCCAGAGGGGGAGGCACCACAGCAATCAGCCCCCTGCCTGCCTCACATCCTGATCAGCACTGGGTGGCAGTTATACAACACACACAATCACACAATAACACAACATGCTGTGACTCAGGCCTATATACCCAAGCCCCCTCCTCACAGAGTATACCACCGCCCCTTCCATTAGAGTATTTTGTATTATTTCACTCAGATTTTGGCCTGAGCCCCTGTTTGTAATAGTCCATATGCAGGCGCCGCCACTCACAGCTGGAGTCCACCCTGACACATAATGTCCAACACTCATCCCTGATGGAGGCTGAAAATTGATGAGATGCTTCTCCCCTCCTGTGGACAGCTACACTTCACAGAGTGAGCGTGACGACACTGCCTAGTGCAGTTTCCTGTAATTGAATGCTCTTTATAAAAGCTTTCAAATCTTTTTAAACGGATGTGCTTTACTGACACATATGAAAGCTGCAATAATGGAAGAATAAATGTAAGCAATTAGTGTAAATGGTATCACAAATTATGTAAAGGTCATATTGAATAGTCAAAAGAAAATGGGCATTTTCAAATTTTCATCCCATGGCTTGGTAAATAAACATGTACCATTGCTTTGTCTTCATTCTCATTCCCTGTCTACCTTGTTGCCATTACTCACTCACCATTACGCACATTTGCATATGGAGTAGTTAGGAGGCACTGCCGGTGTTTTTTGTTGCCTGTGTGTCCACCTGTACTGTATGTGTGTGGAACTGCTTTCATTTATGTCCAACAAAGGCTGACTGAAGAGCTCCCTGTGTCTCCACTTCGTATTGATCCGTTAATTGTGCCGCTTAGGTGTAAACATGAATCAATGCTATGGTGTTGCAACAAACAAGGCACACAGGCTCTAAATTAATTACCCAAAAATAACAAGCAGGGCCCCTGGTGGAACAAACAAAAGGGAGAAGTGGTCCAAAGTTACGGTGTTAGATTCAGTTGGGATGTTTGAGCTATAGGAGAGTCCTGTTAGAGTACCTAATGGAATAGTCTTTCATGTGGGGATCTGAAATGATCTGTTAAAATAGGTTTGAGAAGTGCTCTGCTGTGGCACAGGAGGTAGGGCAGGTTATCCTGATTTGGAAGTCGCTTTGGATAAAAGTGTCTGATAAATGTAATGCATGTTTGTTGGAGAGAGTAGGCATTTCGACTATGCATCATGGGGGACTGAATTCATATTATATGTTACTGGAGATGAATCTTTATGCATGCTTTCCAAGTGCTGACATTTAATATTAAGCATAAATTAAGTATGCTGGATGAATAAGAATTAGGTGGCATGCACTGATATACTGTAAGATAAGCAAGATATTGTTTCAAAAAGTAGAAGCAGTATATCTCAATTTATACATGAATATCCAGTAATAAAGGAATCAATCTCTTGCCTGCAGAGGAGAATGATCTGTCTATGAGGCTGCTAAAGAGGTCACAGCAAGACTATCTGGTCACACGCAGGAGATTGAGTAAAGTATCCTGCCTCACTGCCTTGCACTGTCATGTTTATAAAACAGCTTCATCATTTGGTGACATTATTATGGCGAGCTGTGATCCTTTTCCGAGCACAGATCCTGGGTATTAAAGCGTTTCATTTAGAAACAGGCATTTTGAAGTAACTCAAAAGCCCACAATTCCAGATCTTCACTTTTACACGATCAAATAACGTCACAATTCGCAGGGAAACATCTATTAGCATATCACAGTGTCTAATCCTTTTCATTTTCCTGACACAAGCATGAGACGTCAAACCTTCATGTAGTTTTTAAAAAGATGAAAATCTTGGTTTATTTTTACTCAAGATATTTATTTCTTTTAATACACTCATCACACTTTTCTTACTTCCATTGGCCTGTGTTTTAGTCTATTCTTTGGATGGATTTAAAGTCTGAATCTCTTTGCTCTCTGTTGTTGCCATCCTAATCCACTATTGCAATTAAAGCAATGAATAGTGAACATCCTTGTGCTCTTGATACTTCTTGTCACAAGCTGTCTTTTAAACGATCATGCAATGCTTAAAAAGTACAAAAAGTTGAAAACCCATGAACCGCAATGGATTTATTTACACTGATCAACAGAAAAAGTCAGTGACTCTTTAAAGTCACTCTTTAATGTCAAAATGAGGACAAACCACTACAAAGTGATCCAAAGGGTACAACTAGAAAACACAACATTAATGTTTGCACATGACCTACCCACACAAAGTCAATTTTACTCATGACAAAACAGGAATGTCTTATGTTAAAGAGATGACTGGCTGGCATGAGAACATGTTTTCAACTGTTGACAGACTAGTTTCCAAGTCTGCACAATGTTGACCCTCTCCCACATCCTTCAAGGATGGTGCTGGAGAATAAAGGCAACCTTGGCTGCAATAATTACGGGCTGCACATCACTACCCGCCAATTACAGTGCAATATTTTGATTAGTTTGTCACTGCAAACAGGAGCAAAGGCAGTTCAGCGTGAGCCAAAACAAGAGCGAGACTGAGAGTACACACACAAAAAACCCTCCAGAGAATTATAAACCCGCCCCGAGGAAAAAGCAAAGCCATAAAAAAACTGCTACTACTACTAATTTACTTCTGCTACTAATAAGAATGACCATAATAACGACAATGCTTTTGTCATATTTCTGCAATAACTATGAGTGAATTACTTCTCAAAAAGCCTACAAGTGACAGGTGTGATGAAAGTCCTGCAGATAGTTTTGGTTTGATTTTCTCTCATATTATTTGTATTGACATTCATACACTCTAATTCTATTAAGTTTAATCACGTAGTTAAGGGTCTCATTGTATTGCCACAGGTATCAGGCTTGTGTGTCAATATGTCCGATACCCAAGTGGACGTGATTACATGTTATGTCATATTTATCCCAGGAGAACATTTGTGATTCTGAGAGTGCAAACTGTCTCCTAGGAATTTGGTTTATATTAGTTGTGTTTATTTTCTCTAATCACATCGTGGTAAAAAAACAAACGCTGCCTGGATCATGTTCACAGGTGAGACTTTTTACAAGTGAAGGAAATGCTAGTTTTGTACAGCACAGAAGCTGTAGGAACATGGTCAGGGTGGATTGTGGGTGTACAAAGTATAGTCGGCGTGTGGATAGGCTTAGACAATAAAAGCACTTTACATAAAGATTTAGTTTGGTTTTGGTCAAAAAAGTAACACTGTGTCGTGCTGCAAGTCACTGCAGACTTTTTCTGAATTTAACCAGTGTCTAAATACAACCATAAGAAGTGTGATAGTGCTTTAGTCACTACAAATGGACATTGTATTGTAACAGCAGATTTTCTAGGAAAACAAATGAAACGCTTAGTGAACAATTGCTTTTCAAACACAACGGTTGTAAATTGGTGAAGTATCATGTTGCCAACTGTGTTGGAGTAACTCGCCGCCTCCAGTAATTTATTTGAGGGGAAGGCAGCATAGGGGAAGTGGTTTCCATCACAGTGGTGTAGGTATTAGGCGATTGCCACCCATGTGAATGTGCGCAGATTTTGCTCTGCTGCTCAGAGTTGACCGTGCTGAACTTCTGGTGGTGACCGCCTGGCGTTGGCCAATCAAATAAAATGGGGCGTGGTCAGAAAGATGAGCAATGGTGGAGCTGGAAATGTGAGTGAATATCAACATAGGGCTATTTTCTTGAGGAACTGTTTACATGGCACTAAGCCGGCTTGCACAGCTATTACTATGGCAACTGAGGGTATCTTAACCCAAAAGAAAACATTATGCTGTCAGGTTTGGGTTTCGTAGTGTTGAATTCATAGTGTATTATCATAGGAAATATTTAAATATTTGAACAGTAGCTCCGATGTCAACTGCGTCTGTCTCAAGACCTGAGCAAATTAAACCAAAACTATAGCATTTGCATGGCTATGTACCAGCAGTGTGAAGGGACAATTTTCAACCCTGATTAGGCATTAATAAGACAATTTACAATAAAAAAAACACAAAGGAAAAACATTTGCATATAAATGTATGTGTGCCACACACACAAACACACACACATGCCTGTCAGGGATAGTGTGAGTAGGCTTGAGGGAAAGCACTGTGATTGGGGTTGGGACAGGGACACAGAGGGTAAGGTTCTTTTCAGGGTGAAGAATTGGTTTGACCATTTTACACCCTTTTACACACAAGCCCTCACGCACACACATACACCCTTCACGTACGTCACTGGGAGGACACAGGGGACTGAGGCTCAACCTTGGGAGGAAAAGCTTAAATGCTGGTTGTTGAGCCAAGAGAGCTGATGAAAACAACATCTCTTTAAATCAGTTTCTTTTCTTTCTGTCAGCCCTCCTATCAATCCATCTTTCCCCCGATGAATTCCAACTCTTGTCCTGCTCTCAATCCTTCACTCTGTCAGTTTTTCAAGGCATCTATTCCGGTCTTGTTTTTCACTCTCTCTCTTTCTCTGCATGCTATTCCTGGCATATTGTCCCCTTTCCCAGATGGTGGCTGAACTGGGAGACGTCTCACTCCGCTTCCCACATATGGAGCCTCTTCGCTGGGCAAAGAGGCTCTTGATCCCCCCCATCACCACCACCTCCTTGGCTGGCTGAGGTGAAGCCAAAGCCCAGATCAGATCCTTGTGAAGGATCCATCCCTCTCACTGGGTGGCCAGGTACCCCAGCGCCAGGAGGCTGGGCTGAAACGCAACACAAATGCACCCACTCACAAATTGTAATTCCTGCCATTTCATGGGAGGTATGGGCTCTGTGTGTGCTACCAGATCCATCCCATGTGGCCTGCTTCCACAGTGTGAAACGCCAATTAACAATGCTCATTTTCCCTCATTGGTTCCTGAAGCCATCTGATTATGGTTATATCATTCCATTAGAATATATATTAATGTAATAGATTCAATTGTATGATTACACAGATACATGAGACAATCTCTTGGGTGTTCATGGAATAGCTGGGATACATGATACATATTAACATTTTCCACACTTTGCATATGTAGACGACGCAATGTAAATATACAATTGAATGCAAGTGTTGTTGCTGTGGGAGTTCATGTGAAAGTGCCATCAGATTCTCTCAGCCTATTATATTGCAGCTATGAACAGGGCTGCCTTAAATGGATAACTAAGATGCTTGGTTCATAGTGGCAGAATGCAGAATGCATAGGGCTGCAAAGAAATGACTGTGGGCAACAGAGATCCAGAGAGTGGCTTCAAAAATTAAACATTAGACAGTGAGGTGGCCAGGGAGACAAACCCAGCCGTGTTGATAAAGTTTTACTGGGATGTTAAAATTTGCTGATTGTTTATTATCCAAGCAAGAGGGAGTTAAAATTGGCCAATGAAGCCACTGTGAAGAGCGGTTATTAATTGCTATGTGCTTTGTTACCGCCATGGGTGTAATGAACAAGTGTGGATTGTTTTAATCAGGCTTGGCATGATCTGATGAGCTCTGAAAAGTTGATTTTGCACACTGGTAGATTTCTATAGGAATTAGCACTAAAGAGAGATAACAATTGAAGAAAGAAGAATATAACAGAATAATAAAAACAAAAACAAAAAAGAGGTGGAAATAAAAGGTTCAGCTGGAAGGACTATGGAGACAGGAAGTTGCAGGGAAATGAAAGTGTGGTACACTGATTGAGAAAAGGCACACATGGATGAGGGTATGGCTCATACTCTCACTCTCACACATACACTCACATGCCGACTGAGTGAGCAGCAGGGCTGTGGAGTGTAAGCAGGTGTCCTATGGGAGAGAGTGTACCATTAGCAGATCATTTCCCTCTCCGCTCCAGCAGGCCCTCCTCTATCATACCTCCGCTGTCAGCACTGCCTCGGAGGATTACTGAGAAAGAGAGAACGGTAGAGAGTGAGAGAGGGAGGGAGGGAAAGAGAATGAGAAAACGGGTGGGAAAGGAGCATAGAGTGTGAAATTTAAACTTGCATAGCCCCTATTTGCCCTCAAAACTGTGATTACTAACCAGTAGGCATTTTCTTCTCTCTTACAATCCATATTCCTCCTGGGAAAATATAACCGAAAAATAATACATAATACATTGTGGAAATGAATGTCCATATTTACTGTATGGTCTTTTGACCATGTTACTTGAGGCTACTATAAAGTAAAAAAATGGTAAACATAAGATATAGCTAGTAACAGAGTTGTACTGAACTTCAAATGCTTGTCCCAAGCCATGCAGTAGGCTGCTGAAAACTGTTTCTGTGGTATGTTGTTTTGGCTGAGTGGGTCAGTCTGTGTCACTTCCCTTGATCCCTGACCCTCTTGAGAGCTGTGCAAGCTGGGGGCAAAGTGGTGGCCTGGCTGGCAACAACCCCACTGTCATCAGAGATAAGGACATCTCTCCACAGCCAAAGCCCAGGGACAGAGGGAGGAGAGGCTGTGGAGATGGAAAGTCAAACAGGAGTAGGTGGATGAACAAAGAGTGAGAGGGGTGATGGGGGTAATGAAGTGGGAGGAGAGAGGGAGATGAAGGGACATATAGGGAAGCCCAAATCCAACACAGCCCTCAGCTGCGGGACCTTACATACACGTACATGTGAATATAGAGATAACCCATAGGGTGCTTTACTTTGACATAAAACAGGCTGCAAAACAGAGGCAAGCTATAAATAACACTGTAGTAAGCAGGGTTGCAATAGCCAACATTAAAAAGATAGGACACAGATTAAATCACACACGTTAGTGTGAATATTGTACACATGCATTCATGCATGTAGCCACATACATTGGCAAAGAGTATCTATGTATGAACATATTACCTTCCCTCTGAATCAGGTGAGGTGTACATTCAGTACACCTCAGTAGGATTTATGTTCATAATGGACAACTCTGCAGTGTTAATTCAGGAGGCAGTATGTCCATATTGTGGGTGGCAGAAAGTAAGGATTAAAAGGTTGGGGTGATGGAAAGGTTGGAAAGGATGGAAGACCACAGTTCACATCCTGTCACAGACCTCCTTAACCTAACCTTAAGTATATTATTTGCCTGACCGAATCCATATTTTAACCATAGTTTATTAGCCAAAACCATAAGCCTTCCTTAACAATAATCTAACCTTAAGAGTAACTGCATCCTGGCAAATATTATTGCTTGCACTGCCAACTAGTGTTGACTGCAATGACCTCCCACACCCTTTGCTACATCAGAACTGGGTGTGGCATGGTACTGTACCTATACCTTTCAACTAAGTGCACTCCATACAAGATCTAGTGTGCAGTTAAAGGTGAACCCCACCAATTTTACACATCAAAGTCTGATTACAGGTCTGGGGAGTGCTACAGGATATGTGGGGAAAGCATTTTGTGGCTCCAAAAGGAGCTGCACAAACTCTGATGAAATTGCCTCAAGTGATGTCCCTTCAGTCAGCATACCACATCACAGCATAACATACATCTCCAAATAAACAGTTGATAGTTGAGCAATTGTGAATAATGTAGATACCAGTGTTAGACAAGAGTCCATCAAGAGTCTCACAATGTTATAGGTGTGACAAATTTGCGGAGAACTCTATTAAGACCGTCAATGTATAATGTGTCAAACAGCTCGCCAACTTCACCCATAGTTTTATGACAGCCCACACACTCTGCATGGACGCTCATCAACCCTCTAGAAAACAAGCAATTTTTTAACAATAGATCGGCATATCCCAACTACCGTACGCTGGCTTTTTCTGTCTGTATGAAATGTTTACTGTGTGGTAATGTATTGCAAAGGAAATGCCACTCCAGGACTCAACTGGTATGTGTCACATGGATACTGTAGAAATGCATTTGAAACTTTCTGCATTTGAGTTTTGCAGATGTGTTTAATACGAGTGTCCAGTAATAGGTTTGAGCAGTCCAACAAACATACACACATTATTTGCTGTAGTGGTGGCTATGTGAACCCTGTGGGAAGGGAAGAGGCCTCTGAATGACCTAGGCTAAAAACTGTTTTGCTGAATATAAACAGTTACCATAAAATAAATAGATGCCCTCCTTTATACACAGTATTGACCTTAAATACCATCCTCTCAGGAGATAAGAAAAATTATGGTTTCAGACAAATAGGCAATATAACATTTTGAAAAGTGGTTCTGAAACCCAATAATACATCGTCAGTGCTCTTCCTCCGACAAAGCCCTCTTTGTCAGAACATCAATGGTATGATGAATGAATGATTTGTGGGTTCTCAAACAACAACACCTCTGTCACAGCCAGCTATTGATGAGCAATCTTGCAAGAAGGTAAATGATTAGAGGTGGAAACAGCTGTTGTTGTAGAGTCAAATAAATATATCACATAAATGCTAGAGCAATACATCTTTATCCCAGTGTTTGAAACAAGCACCGAAGAAGATTTCATAATATTTTTGCTGGAACAAAATAAATCATTAAGAGTAGAGGAAAAAGTAATGTGTTATTCACATACTTCCCTAAAATCAAATACTTCAGAAACTAGGCAGCAAAACAATGAAAAAAGGCTAATCATTATGGAGCAATGGAGTTAAAATGTAATTTAGATGAAAATCCATCTATGCTGCTTTCTGACTGGTGTAATCTGACAACTGTGTGCAAAGAGGTCAGCCAATCAGAAGTTGTTTTGGACAGCCACTCCTTGAAACTGATGCTATTCTGGGTCTTCTCGTTTAGTGAAATTTCCCTCCCAGCTCTGACTGCTGCCTAGGGCCTACCTTGGAGCCTGCTGTAACTATGGTAGACTATTTCCGCACCAGTGAAACAGACAGAGGGAAATGCAGCAGCAGCTTGATTTCATATTCAATGTATGAGTCAAGGAAAACCAGAAATCACAGATTTCGATTTTCTTTAAAGTATTTAAAATGTCCAGGGACCCAACAAATGTGTAGTGGGAAACAAAATTACAAAGTTTGTGGACAAATGAAACTTCAATTTTCTCTTTCCCCATGAATTAATCAGAATAATGCAGACCAGTATGCAGATGTAAAGCCATATCTGCTTGTTCAGGTGCTGGATGCCATGTAGGGTCAGTGCTGCCAAGGCTGACCTGACAGGCAGAGTGGCTGTCCATTGAGGGGATACAGAAATAAAAGCTTCGACCCGGATCAGTGAAGCATCCGACACACTAGCCTGAGCTCTTTGGGTCTCTGAGGCAGGAGCTGCCTGACTGTCACTCACTGTGTGAACACACACAGTCACCAAAGAGGGAGAAACAAAAGCATTCATATGCTGCAACACTGAGATTTAAAGACTTTAAAAACCTATTTCTCCATTAGCTTCTTACTACATGAACACATTATTTTCTGCTTAAGTTAGAACACATTTTGCTTATTTCACATGCAGGATTTCTTGCCAGCACAGTCAATTAAATCTGAATAACTCAAACCCGCAGTTGTTTTTTTGCATATAACTATGCCCATGCCACATAGGCTAACAAGACAGCACAAAATCATATATGACAGATCCAGAATTTACAGTACTAAAAAAAGTCAAGAAAAAAAACTAATTCAAATGATTTTGAGAATCAGATTCTCAGAGTTTCATTGTCTACAACACAAATCACAAAATATTTACTGGATAATACTCGAGAAAACCCAGTCATTTATAACTAACTAGCCCATCTTTTCTTCTTTTCCTGGATTACCAAACTTAAAGATGCCAAAATTAAAGAACCATTCCAGCTTTTGATCATCTGTACACCAGAGGGATGATTGTTGCTTATTCACTCATTCACTACTTGAGATTTGAATCCAAGTTTTCATGGGCTTTAAATGTACTTGATCCCAGATCACACATGTGTGCAAAATCCAATACAGGAAAGAAGAATCATATTTGATTGGAAAAGAAAAAAGAATATGTCAGAATAAGGTGAGAATCAGTAAGGAGCGTGGATGTATAACACGTGTAAAAAAGGGAAGACTTCAGAAGACGTATTTGAAACACAGAAACAAAGCTCAGTGTTAAAGTCAGCACTTTTCTCTTTTATCCCTTCATCTTTACCCTATTCTTTGTGTGCCCCCAAGCTCTCCTGGTTAGCTTGTAACCACCTCCCCACCCAGGAGAGAGTGGTGTGGCTCTGCTTTGAGATTAAAGCTTGCAGCATCCTCCTTTAATCTTTCCCTTACATTTTTGAACATTTTCCCTCCATTTCAGCCACCCTCCCTCCCCTCCATCACCCTCCGATTTATGACACTTTATCGATGTGTTGTCTTTTGTTTCTGTCACAGATACTTAGTGCTTAAATTCCCAGATCTGTTTCTCAAACTGCCTCTTTTGATGTCTGTGTCCCCTTTTCCCCTTTATTCTCCTTTTTTCCTCCTCCTGCTGTCCTTTGCTGTATGTTTCTCCTCCAATTTCGTTCCTCAGTTTTCATTGTCATAGTGTTTATACGATTTTGAGAGTTGATAGGAGGACCCTGGGCAATTTCTTACTCAGTCAGACGTTTGTTTTCCTCTGCCTCATACATCAATCTGCAATTCGCTTTGTCTTTGTCCAGAGAGTTACAAAAGAGACAGCTCCCACCAAAAGCATATTTATTTGTCTTTTAAATAAATGTGCTTTTCCAAGCCAGGGTCAGGTGCCAGCAATAAGGGGACATTGAAATGTTATTGCTTCTCCTTTACTTTCTTCCCTCACAGTTTTCATTACTTTCTTGGTCCCAGTATACAGTATTTATTTGACTTAGTGTGAGCTCTTTTATTCAGTTGATCTTCCTGTGTGCCTTTCTTTGAACTCTTTTAAGTGATGGATGGTCAGCATTGGTTGAATAAAAAAAAACACCCAAGTCGACAGCCATGTGACAGGGATTGCAGGGCTCCATTTAAATGTTCTAAGCTATGAGAAATTGCATGTGTAATTTTAGAAATTGTTCTTATATTGCATGAAAAACATAAAAAAAAAAAGCTTTTTGTGTAATGTTTGCTGCTTATCATTTGTATTAAAGCAAAAAATACACAAGCACTCATGAATCATAAAGAATGTCACTGAAGGAAGTATAATGCTAACACATCTTAATGTCAATGTTAGCATTTGCTAATGAGCACTAAATATCAACTGCAGTTCAGAATTATGGGAATGTCATTGGTTTTGTAGGTATTAAGTCATAAATCACAAGTACTGAACAAAGGAAATGTTTGACCTTATGATGGTGCTACAGAGGAACAGTCAAAGGATCACCAAAGTCATTCGGATTCATCCTCTGGTAACCAGCCAACCAACCAAGTGTCTATACAAAATGTAATGGCAATCAATGGAATAGTTGTTAAGATATTGTATTCTGGACCAACAATAGACCAACAATTTCATCAGAACATGTATACTTACAAAGTTGTGGATGCTACAAAAGTGGCCCATTCAGATGAACTTTTCACACAATAACACAATAAAAAGGACAAACTTGCATGTGGAGTTGCAGACACTCAGCACACTGACCAAACCTATCTGAAATATGATACTGAGTAATGGTTCAGCTGTAACACAGGAGGACGAATTGCCACCAGTAGCAAGCTCCAGTCTGTCAAGCTCTAAATCTTCCATCTGATATCATTTTTGGAAAACATGCTGAATTCAATATGGGATCTCTCTCTTCTTTATGCTGTGGAGGAGGGACAGGCTTTCAAGTACAAACAAGTAAAAGACTAGTGAGGCAAATGTTGTTGTCTTTCCCTTTCATCTTCCAGAAAGCTATAGTTGATAGAGAACTATGGTTGACATTTATTCAATATTATATCTGATATACCCGTTTTGAGAATGATTGCTGTCATGTATCATATCCTGTTAATCAGTAGGATGGTGTAGATTTCTTTATTGTAGCATTCAAGGAATCACCAGCCAATACATCCGGGGCCTCTAGACTTCATAATTCTTCTACAGTACTTGCTCAACTTTTTAATCTAAATACTTTGAATCAAAACTTGAACTCATACAACTCGAGGACAATGTCTAAAATACTTCACATAGTATTGAGTCTGCTTCAGAATATGAAAGGAAATCATTTTTGAATGATTAATCTTTTCTGCCAACCTGCATAATTTAATTTGCATCTTGTTTACTATGTTTGAATTCAGTGCAGAGATCAAGCAACAACAGATCCATACTGGACCCATCACTACAATGAGTACCACCTTTGAAGGTTTACTGTTGACCACAGTCCTCTGTGACACGGAGCATTTTACTGTATTCACATTGTTTACAGAATTGAAAACAGAAGAAACTAATTACCGGCTTATATTGACAGCAAACATCAGAAAAGGGAAGTTTCACATTGATTATTAAGGTGTGGGGGTCATTGTGCATAATAACAATCAGCCATGCTAAGTTGCATATGGGTGTGTATGTGTGTGAAACTATGATTAGAATGTGTGGGATGCAGAATAGCAGACAGACATTGTGGCTAACAAGCATAGGCACTCCTAATCAAGGCTTCGCTCACTCCTCATAGCTGCATAAGGTCACCTGTGATTGATTTAAAAGAGAGGAAGCATCAAGCCATTCCTTGCGTGTCTTTAAAGCCTAAAGGGCTATGTGCTTTTAGGCATACTTGTGTGTATAAAGTTTGAAGTGTATGTAATGGAGTGTATAGATTGAAAGAAACACAACAAAACACAATTCATCTGCAATTTGACAAAAGCTGTATTTTTATTTTATATTCCTCAAGAGGGCAGCTGCACCGAAGAGTGTGTGAGAACAGCTGTGCCAGTATTTGAGAACAACCTGCAATGTGTGGGTGGTTTCCAATCAATAAGTCCTTCAAATCAAAGTATTTAATGAATGTGAACCACTGCTGTGACTTATTTCATATCCAAAGCTCTTTTTTTCCCATTAAGTTTATCTACAGCTTCAGTTCAAAGCAGTTCATCCAGTGCTTTCAAGATTATAGTTTATTCATTAATGTTTAACCATTCAGTGCTACTCTACAGTGAATCTGTGTGTTATTCCCATAAAACTGGACACTCAAGAAAGTTCAATTGAATTCATCTTCTGCATGCATATAACGTTTACATAAGTGTTTTTGTGGTTTCTTAAGAAAATGTGTCATATCCCAGGAAAATCAGTGTCTAAGAACTAAGTAGTTTTTATCTGTTGTCAATGAGTTGCGTGCTTTGTATTTTGATGAGGTCAAACAATATTTTTTTACATTTCATTTTCAGTGAAAAAAATTGCTCCTGAGTGAATGTTTAAGGAAACGAGGTAGTTAATTAAGGTTGTAAACTATTCTCTATTGTCACAACATGACAAACATTTGCCAAAGAGCCGAACATTTCATTTCACTTCGCCTTTTAGCCTTTATGTCTGTAAGCATACCTCTATTACGGCAACATGATTGGCTCTAAGTAATCTTCTATTGTCCAGTGATAGGTAGCGTTTAGTTGGCCCATTCCGATATCTTAAACCTCTTGTGAGGTTAAAGGGAACCCTCAAACATTTAGATGGATGAAATATATTTTTACGGTAATTTTCTCCCTCTGCATCTCTTACTATTGGCCTTAACAAGGGATTAGTCTCCCCAAAATAGGAGAGGCAAATACTATCAAAACCTAATCGATATAGTAATTTTAATAGACAAATGAATAAAAGTGTAGCTCTGCTAAACCAAATACTTTTGTAGGAGGATTTATTCTTTCTGAGTGGATGAAAAACTATTTTGTAGGTCTTTTTGGGCTCAGTCAGACTCAAAGTCTCAGGATGGAACCGATTCTTAATCAATATCAGTTGGATTAATAAAGTTGTCTGCAGTGGGACACCAAGTCAATTTTGGAGTTGACAAAAAGTTGAACAACAGAAGACCTACATTGTACAGATCAGACTGAACTTAGCAGCCTAATGACTACACTACTACTTATGACTAACCCTAACCCAAAAAGGTTGAACAGAACAAGCAGTGCTCAGTTTGGATACTGAAATATGGGAGACAGGTGTGACTCGTCTTCATATGAGCTACTTAAAACTGACATGGGAACATACAGGATTAAGGAGTTTGAAACAGAGGTGAAGACCGGCAATCATGAACTCTTTAATTAGAGAATGAGAGAGTACACAGCAAAATGTAAAATCAGCTCAGAACAATTACCATTTTAATGACATTTACATTTCTCAGTGTTCAGTTTTCTGAACTAGAGGATCAAAGATGTCAGGGATTTTGGAGCCCACTCTAGATGCCAGGTAATTGTAGCACCTACAACCTTTTCGATGAATCAGATTGAAGTCAAAATGAAGCTCCGACCTTCAATTCTCTCTCTCTTCATCAATTCCTGTTTTTCTTTAAGTGGCTTGATTTCCTCAAGGTTCTTCTTTTTTTCTTTTTCTCGTCTCTTTCTCTTTTTAATCAGAGCCCCTCTCTTTCTGTTTTTCATCCCACACCACATCCTTCATAAACGCCTTTAAAAAGATGTGTCCACACTCCCCATGGTGTTTAATCTTTGGCTTGTGGTTCTAATTAAAACACACAACAACACAATGTCCATAATAGTCCATACACTATATCTTAATCTACTTTAGATGTATACTTTATAATATATCTGAGTATCTGTATCTGCCCTTAGAAGGGAAACAGCTTCATGAATACTTAAAAGGGTTTTATAACACAAATGAGGGGGCACACAGAGCAGCTTTGAATATCATGTAGCTGCAAATACAGAGTCAATGTACACACACTTGAAGAACACACCCAAACACAATGGGCAGCAGGCGTCCATTAGACCTCCCTCGGACTCATCTCTAATCTCTTAGTTTAGATGTATAATGGGGACAGTGCATAATAGAGTCTCTAATAGACTCTCATGTTAGCTTCACAGAAAAGAAAACAGTGTACATAATGGAAAAGCTGGAACCGATCAAATGCCCTGTCTTCTTGTCCTACTCTTGACAGTCAATTGAAAAGGTTTGAAAATTAGGTGATCTAATCGGGACCTCATTACACATTGCATTCAAACACACATTGTGTTTTAATGAGCTTTAATTAAGGCTTTATAGTACATATGCCATTGACCCCCTTTTACTGATTTGTCATACAAACACATAACATGCTTTTTCTCACTAAGCATTTTGACCAACCCTCTGGCTTTGGGTGGAAGTAAACAACCTCGAGGCAATGGCGGGAGGCAAACAGAGAGTAAAGCAGGGAAACACCTCATTATTACAGCTAATGCTCTTGAGTCACTTATCATTAAGTAACAGCACAGGTGCAGGCGAGCCATTATAAACAGTTGCAAAGTGTGTTGGGATAAGGAATGCGCCCCTTAACTTTCTGGGGAAGCTGGAAACACCTGCAAATGCAATTACAGACAAGGCGCAACAATGCCCAAGATCCAAGAGTGCTCACAGAGCGATTTCTAATTAAACTGTAGGGCAGAGGGATTGGGAAAAAAATCCCCATCACATTGTATTATTGGACAAACAAAACAAGGACAAATCGACTGTGGGAACAGTTGGATGAGGAGCAGACTAACTACCACTTCAGGGAATAATCAAAAAACAAACAAACTTTGATAGAATATAGCTTCCTTTTAGTGTGCTGTATGCTATGCTGCTGGCCTAAAGTGTGTTGCGGCTCAAAAACAAAACTTGTTATCTTAAAGAGTCAAATAGCCACATTTCGAACAGCGTGAATGGCATACCAACTTATAAGTGCAGAGGTTGTTATGGACGAGGAAAAATTTAAATGTTGTTTTTGGCTGACTTGGAAATTCAGCAGTATTTATTCTGGCCAGAGTACACAGATGAACAAATGCAGAGGAGAGACAGAGGCTGCGGCTGTGTTAGCCGTGCAAGAGGATATGGCCAGAGGGGACCATCCTGAACCTGAGCTGGTGGTGCCCTTGCTCAAATTGCCCCCAAATGGCAACAGAAACTGAATCATTCTGCTGCAATCAATGTCGGACATTTTTGTTGGATGCTGGTGCCAACACCAACTTGTGTGACTTACTATGCATAAACGTTTTACTCTCTTAGACAGAGGTGTGCTGGAGACCTTCTTCATGATAACGAACATAAACTGGAAAAGACAACCAAGACCAGCAGGGCTGAGAGGGCTGATGACAATTAAGTGAGTATTTTTGTCACCTAACGCTACGTTCTGGTCAACAGAGTAATGGCTATAGGCTAGGTTGGTCCTACAGGCTGGGGCGATGTTGGACTAATGTCATAATATAGAGGGATAGTCAGGAGAAACTGTGTAAACATGGATATTTACTGCAGCGCTTACTACCTCAACTAGTGGTAGCTTTGTTGTTATATGGAAGCTCTTTCGGCTCCTTGCAGGTGTGTGTATGTGTGTTGCTGTTGCCTCTAATAGACACGCCCTGACAATAATGCTAGCTACATTTGAAAAAGAATGGTCAGTTCATTCATTGGATTGGTAACACTGTGTAACTTTGATTAGCAGCAGCAGCTATCTTGCTATCTTGCTCAGTAACTTGCTCAGAGGGGTTAGAAGCTCGCGTGAAATGCATCTTGGTATATGTAGGTACTGTTGGTATGGCTCAGCGAGCAGGACAACTCAGTTTTCGGAGTGACATAGCATTCACTGAGGAATGTATTGCTTCAATTAGTGGACAGCCACATGACTAATGTGATGACATGAATAATTTCACATTTTAGGAATATGCTTATTAAGTTTGATCACTTTTATGTCTGAAGTGTAAAAATTATACATTGTGTAGGCTAGATGTTTGCCCATGTTATCAGAGTTTGTGCTAACTGGCTGCTTGTGGTATCTTCATACTTTGTATGAACAGCTTTTTGAGAGTAACAATCACACACTTTTCAAGCACTTTCAAAGTACTTTAACCACTAATGTCCAGACTCCAGCCTTTATTTGTTACTATAAATGCCAGGAGACAACAAACAAATATGACGACAGGATTGTTTCATTTCAAATATTAAAACAGTTTTGGTTTAAATGAGATTAGTTTACAGATTATGTTGAAAAACAAGCATTTTTGAAGCAATATATTTGAATTCAAGCATATAAAAAAATAATGGTTAAAATTCAGCATTTTCCAAACTTTCAAAATTGTATGAACATTGTCACTATAAAGAGAGAGTGGTATCAATCCTCCAATCTAAATATTGGCAACATAGGGAATGAGTGTACTTCCAAAAATGTCAAAATATTGCATTTAGCACAATATATAATTTTAAAATGTTGGATATTAAGGCTGATGGAGGCTGCTGCATCCAAAGCTGTGAAGCAGTTTGTCCTGTAACTACTTTTGGTAATTTCCGCACGTTAGATATCATGCCCACCCCTGTCTCAGTGAGTTCAAGAATCATGTGGTCTTCACCCAGACAGACAGACAGACACAACAGATGGAGGCAAACAGACACTTGTTGTGTTCCTCGAACCCTCACACACACACAGGTGCCTATATCAGCACTGTTGTTATGCTCTGATGTGATATTCAAATTTTGTAAAACACACATTTCTTGTATTTCTTATATTGTTGCTATTTAGCGGAATTTCGGGAGCAGGAACACACCCCCATTACGTCAACCACGTCACTACGCCATTTCCGTATAAATACCCTACGTAATCATCCCTCGTCCGCTCTCGATTAC